>JAFIRS010001711.1:97500-305876 GCA_018342105.1 Gonioctena quinquepunctata
TTCTCGACAACAGGTCTAAGCTTCAACACACAGATTAAAGGTGTCACTATCTATAATTTGATGCTTTATATATATATATATATAAAAAAAAAGAAATTCAACGGACATAGCCCTCAGTGAGAAGTGCCAACCGTAGACACGTGTTTCGAGCTCTCGGCCGTCATCAGTACGGGGAAGAAGTGCAAGGACGAACAACACTCGGTAGAAAACGACAAATCAACGGAGTCAACAAACAGAAGCCAGCCACACAGGGTCTGCTAACCGAAACCACAAATGTGCGGCTGGCTTCTGTTTGTTGACTCCGTTGATTTTTATATATAAATATATATTATATATATATATATATATACATATATATATATATATATATATATATACATACATATATATATATATACATATATATATATATATATATATTTACATATATATATACACATATATTTATATATATATATATGTTATATCGAAAAATCACCGTATTCTACGCAGTTATTGGCGACGTAGTATGCAACAATGTTGCAAGGTCAATAAGGACAGCATAGTCAGCATTCAGCCACCTGGCCCCAAAGAAGCATCCAGAATCGTAAACAAGACGCAGTTCTGCATCAGCATTTCCGAACTTATAAAAGGATGTCCCGATCAGAGGAGCGTCACTTCTATTCCCATAGTCGTCCGTGTATTTTCATACCCGTAAAATTGACTTCTATTCCCATAGTCGTCCGTGTATTTTCATACCCGTAAAATTGACTTCTATTCCCTTAGTCGTCCGTGTATTTTCATATACGTAAAATTGTATTTATATTGTAATAAAATAAAAAGTTTTTAAAAAGAAGTTTTCTACAAATCCACTTTAACCAATTGGCGCAGTCGGTAGGATTTCTACAACACCCCGAAATACCAGGGTGGTGGTTTCCAAACCTTCAAGAAGCAAGAACCCAACGCAAGACGAGAAGACGGTCTCTGTGGCTCTGAGAAACACGCAAAACGAGGCTCATCCCAGGGTAGTTATGCTCACACAGTAGAAAGGATTTCATCTTCCGTCACCCAACAGCAAGCGAAACAAGAAGAGAGAAACACGAAAAAAGAAACAAGAAGAAAACCAAGAACCCTAGCAAGTAAGAAGAAAGAAAAACGAAAAGACAAGAAGACGGTCTCTGTGGCTCTGAGAAACACGCAAAACGAGGCTCATCCCAGGGTAGTTACGCTCACACAGTAGAAAGGATTTCATCTTCTGTCGCCTAGCAGTAGGAAAATAATTGTAAGTAACATAGAATCATCTTTCCTAGTCATTAGATTTCAGCTGTATGAATTAAATTCAGCAGTACAACTGAAACTAACCATTAATTTTAAGAAAGTTCTGTTTTGTCCATCCCAAACAGTGACATACATTTTTCACCCAATTTTCACCCAATTTCATTCAAGTTCCATTCACAATGTCTATCTCTGATGACAATGATCATGATAATGTTCATGACCAAGACGAAAATGTTCCCGAAATCGAACCTTATAGACTTTCAGAAATATTTTCAATTGTACTCGAATATGACGGAGATCCAATCTCCTTAAGTACCTTTTTGAATTCTTGTGATCATGCCCAACGTATGGCAATAGGTCAACAAAAAATTCTTTTGACTATTCATATCAGAAATAAATTAAAATCAAAGGCAGCCCAATTGATAAATTCACGAAACCCAGAAACGTATACAGATATCAAAAATCTTTTGAATGCACACTTTGGAGATTCACGAGATTTAACATCACTAATCCAAGATTTGCAAAGAATAAAACAGGGAAATGGCGAAAATGCCCTCACTTTCTTTTCTAGATTACAAACACATAACGCAAAAATGCTCTCGTGTATTCAAAATCGAATTTGGCCAAACAAAAAAGCGGCACAATCAAATTTAATAGAATCAATGGTACTTAATACCTTATTAACCGGATTAGAACCAAAACTCGGACATATTATTCGTGCGAGTAACCCAACAGACATGGTGGAAGCATCCCTTAGAATAAAAAAGGAACTCCAACTATCCTATTTTGAAACCCAAAAATTCGGACAATCTAATTCAAACAATAAAGGACCAACTTCTTTTCAACCAAGAAGATTACCAACTAATCCACGAATCGAATATTCAAATTTTAATAGAAATCAAAATCCCAATTTTTCTCATTCAAATCAAAATCCCCAATCATATCAAAGCCCTAATTTCTATCAAAATCCAAATCCGAATTTCAATAGGAATCCAAATCCAAACTTTCAGAGATTCCAAAACTCACAAGCAGTATACCAGAACACTCGAACACAATAATTTCCAAATCAACAACCAATACAATTTCAACGAAATCAATTCCAACAAAATCCATCACAAATGAGACCCATTCAACAAAACCAAATAAGACCTTCTGTTATCCAGAAAAACCCGAATTTTCCGAATCAAAGAGCTCATCATTTTAATGAACATTATGAACCCGAATCATATGTTGATTATGACAACTTTTACTATCAAGAAGACTCTTACTTTCCATCTGACATTGAAAATGATTATTCGCAATATTATGATGAATCGTACGTAAACAGTTATGATTATTCAGACGAATTACAATCGCAGGATTTTTACCAGCGCATAGATCGAGACAAACCGCCTATTGTGGAAGAAATTCCAGACGATCCAAACCACATGCCGTAGAAAAATATACTTATTATCGATCACCTGAAAATTTGTCTATACAAGGTATTAGTAATGAAAAAATTGTAATTAAAGAATCTGTTATGATTCCTTTCAACGACATAGATTTGCATAAGATTTATATTCACGATCTTGATATGGAATTCGACGGACTTTTAGGTTCAGATTTTTTAGAACACTATGATGGTATAGTTGACA
This sequence comes from Gonioctena quinquepunctata, assembly GCA_018342105.1. Classification (NCBI taxonomy): domain Eukaryota; kingdom Metazoa; phylum Arthropoda; class Insecta; order Coleoptera; family Chrysomelidae; genus Gonioctena; species Gonioctena quinquepunctata. The sequence continues at coordinate 100,392 of JAFIRS010001711.1, forward strand.
TTGAAAATCGAAAATTAATTACAAATTTCAAAGAAGTCCCTCTTTTCAAAATTGAAAAACAAATTCCACCAGAAAATTCGAAAATACCTCCAACTTTCAGACCAAAAATAGAAAATATAATTTCAATAGAAGAAAGGACAGAAAAAGTATTCAAATTGAAATCTGATTTGAAAAATTGTGAAGCTATACTGTTAGCTCAAGAAAAAGAAAAAGTTCGACTTCCGAACGCATTAGTAAAAATTAACGAAAAAGAAAATTTTTTTCACAACAATTGTTAATATAAATTGCATTCCAAAATAATAGATTTTACTCAATATAACTTACAGACAGACAGAAGTCAAGAAATTAAAACCAATTGAGACTTGACCATTTAAATGAAGAAGAAAAAGAACTCATAATTGAAGTATGCCTTGAATTTTCAGATATATTTCATCTCGAAGGTGACCATTTGACTTTTACAAACGAAATTAAACATTCAATTGATACAGGTGACTCAAAACCAATTTTTACAAAATCTTATCGTTATCCCTACGTACATAAGAATGAAGTTAAGACTCAAATTTCGAAAATGTTAGAACAAAAAATTATCCAACCTTCTATTTCACCTTGGTCATCCCCAGTGTGGGTTGTTCCAAAAAAATGGACGCATCCGGAAAACAAAAATGGAGAGTTGTAATAGACTATAGAAAATTAAACGAAGTGACAGTTGACGACAAGTACCCCCTTCCAAACATAACTGATTTACTTGATCAACTAGGACATTGTCAATACTTTACAACACTTGACTTAGCCTCAGGTTTTCACCAAATTAAAATTGTCCCAAATAAATATTTACAAAACAGCTTATTCAGTTGAAAATGGACACTATCAATTCCTCCGTACTTTTCGGTTTAAAAAATGCTCCAAGCACTTTTCAACGTGTAATGGACAATATACTCCTAGGTATCCAAAACGAGAGATGTCTAGTATATATGGACGATATCATTGTATACTCAGCAACCATTCACGAACATATTATGAGACTAACGGAAATTTTAAAAGATTACAGAAAGCTAACCTAAAAATTCAACCCGATAAATGCGAGTTTCTAAGAAAAGAAGTCGTTTATTTAGGACATATAATTACTAAGGACGGAGTTAAACCGAATCCCGAAAAGGTAGAATGTGTTCAAAATTTTCCACAACCAAAGAATCCTAAAGATATAAAATCTTTCCTTGGACTAACTGGTTATTATAGAAGATTCATTCCTAACTTTGCAAAAATTTCCAAACCTTTAACATACCTATTACAAAAAGATGTCCCTTTCAATTTCACTTCAGAATGCTCTTTGGCATTTGAAACTTTGAAAAATTTCCTAGTTCAAAGTCCAATTTTAATTTATCCGAATTTCAATGAACCCTTTATTTTAACATGTGATGCAAGTAATTTTGCAATCGGCTCTATACTCTCGCAAGGTCCCATTGGAAAAGATCTTCCCATTGCCTATGCTTCAAGAACCTTATGTTCCGCAGAAACGAAATATTCCACAATTGAACGAGAATTATTAGCAATAGTATGGGCAGTGAAACATTTCAGACCCTATTTATTCGGTAGAAAATTTATTCTAGTAACAGATCATAGACCTTTAACTTGGCTATTTTCAATAAAAGATCCAGGTAGCAGACTTGCTCGCTGGAGATTGAAATTAGAAGAATACTCTTACGAAATTATTTATAAACCTGGAAAAATCAACAAGAACGCAGATGCCTTATCACGAATTAAAATTAATTATTTCAAAGAATGTGCTAAATTCCATTCAAATATTTTAATGGCAAATGAAGATGAGGAAGAAATATCTGACACTGAAACCGAAGTAGCTCAAGAAACTGTCTTAGAGGAATTAACTATTTTTTCGAGACTTTTCAAAGAAAAATCATTGATTGATTATTCAAAATTTGCGTTTACGAACGAACAACTTCTAGACAAGAATCATAAGAACATAATTGTTTTTCCACAAAGAAATAAAACAACAAATATACATGAAAAAATTTTCGAAGACATTTTTGAAGAAGAATTAAATTTTTAGTATAACAAAATTAATGTTTTAACTAGTAAATCCATAAAAATAGGAAATATTTCATGATCCCTATACCGTATGATCCCGAAAATGCAATCGAATATATGTTTAGTTCCCCTTTTTAGAGATCGACACATTTTTTGAATCAAATCAAATATATCATGTTGAAAATAATCCAGATCTCCCAATCCAAGAAATGTTGTCATACATTTTAGCAGATGATGACGAAATTAAATTTCAAATTTGCCAAGATATAGTTCAGGTCCCAGATCAAGATCAAATCCCCTTGATTCTAGATCAATATCACAATGGAAAGGCAAATTTACATAGAGGTATTAATGAAACCTTAAGAAGAATTAGAGAAAAGTATAATTGGCCCGGAATCACTACAGATGTAGAAAAATATGTGAAACAATGTGAAACATGCCAAAAAACTAAAATTTGCAGACAAAATTTAAATAATCCATTAGTTCTAACTGAAACACCAAAAACACCTTTCGAAAGAATTAATATCGACATTATGGAAATTCCAAATAAAAACTATGCTTTAACAATTCGAGATGAACTTACAAAATTTACCCAGGCTTATCCACTAGAAGATAAATCTGCAAAGTCAGTAGTTAATACACTCTTATTATACTTTCAACATTACGGAACACCTTTAAGAATTCATTGTGATAGTGGAAGAGAATTTAATAATCATACTATGAAAGACTTGTGTATATTATACGACATCAAATTGACTTTTTCAAGTGTAAATCACCCTCAAAGTAATGCAAGCGTAGAACGATTTCATGCAACCCTGATGGAAATGATTGGAGCACATCAAACGGAAAACCCTGATGAACACCCTTTGAATGTTCTCCCATATGCGGTTATTTGTTACAATAACACAAAAAAATAAAACTCATGGATTCACCCCGTACGAATTAATATTCGGACACACCTCGACTAGACCACCTGAAACCTTATATAATGAAAAGAATTTAATAACTAAATATATTCGAGACTTGAATAATCGAATCTCGTATTATTACCAGATTGCTAGACAAAAAACGGAGCGTAGTAAGGAAAAAGCTAAGATACGCTTCGATAAAAACATCAAACATGATCCCCCTGACTATAGGTAGGAGATAAAGTCTACGTTAAAGAGAGTCAGATTGGAAATAAACTTCAAAACAAATTTAATGGACCCTTTCAAATACTTGAAATTTTTTAAAATTCAGCACTTTTAAAGAATTTAGAAACAAACCAACAATCAAAAATAAATTTTGATAGAATGAAACCTTATTTTGAATAAATTCATTTCAGATAAAAATGCTGTTCCTCACAGTTATCGCAGTAATTACAGCGATGGCATTCGGACAATACGATGTGGTCCCCATCAATAATACCATAGGTATTTATTATCATCAAAAGGACAATCTGAAACTCTCAAATGAGAAGTGGACATTACTTGTTTACAAAGATATACTTGCAGTAGGCAACGCTTTGAATCATAATCATGAATTATTAAAAAGCTTAGTATTATTTTTAGAAACTGAAAATACAGGGATAAACTTTCTTTATGCAAAAGCTAAAACTCATGTTAGTTTATTAACACAAATTGCCGAATCATTAGATTCAAAACTCGAAGAAATATATTTAGATACAAACCATATTGAAAAAAGAAAACGAGTAAAAGAGGATTGATTAATGGTATTGGTACTTTTGGAAAGCCATTACCGCAATTTGATAGCAGTGATGGTGAATATTTCAACGAATGTATTAATAAAATTACGCGAGATGAATATCAATTGGAAAACCTATTGAAAAATCAAATCTCAGTAACTACATCAGTAATAAAAAGTTTTAATACAACTATTCAAAAATTACAAATTGACGATGAGACATTCAACAAGGATCTTAAGGAAATCGAAGATTCCATTTCAGATATTGCAAATGATGTATTAGTCATAGATTTAGAAGTAAAAACTTTGGAAGTCTGTGAATCACTTATGGAAAGTTATTTGTTTATTGAATCATATTTAGACGACATTTTGGATTCAATCACTTTCGCAAGATTAAAAATACTCCATACTTCAATAATTACGCCATGGGATTTAGAACATGCCCTTCAAGATATTTCACAATCAGTGAAGAAAAGTTATTTACCCTTCCTGCAAAAAATCTCATCCATTGCTCAATATTTGGATTTGATTGAACTTCAAGCCTTTCAGACCGAATCACGAGTTGTTTTATTCTCAAATCCTCTTGTTGAACCTGAATTATATACTTCCTATCAATTATACCCCATTCCTATCCCTGATAACAGGACTGGACTTTCTCATATTTTACCTACAAACTCAAAATATATAGCGAAAGAAGATGATTCCATGTTGTATTTTACACTTCAAAATTTAGATGATTGTAAAATTGTAGGCCCTAGTTTGAGAATTTGAGAACTTGTCAGATGTCTCTACTTTTTGCAAAGGACTATAATGTATTTAATTTGGATCCGAATATCTGGTTAATAACACTATCAGATCCTTTACCATTGACAATAACCTGTTTAAATGTTGAACCATTTACCAAAATTATTCAAAACAATTCAATTTTGAAATTAAAGGCAGATTGTAATGCTTTTGTGGGTAACACCAGAGTACATTCCACGCACGTAACTCTTGAGAAAAATATTACTTATAATAGTAATCCTATTCTGATACCATTTGAATGCTGTAAGCACCTTCCTGAAAAACATAATATGCCTGTCCTGAAACCATTGAAATTAAGTAAACTAAACGTTGATGATTTAAATATTGCACAACATAAATTGAGTCAATACTCTGATGATCTTGATAAAATTATAAATTAACCTTTCGTTACGAAACATATTTCTTGGTTTACTTATTTTATTATTGTATTAATTGTCTGTTTGATCATCTTATATGTTTTCTGTAAGTGTAGGAAACATAAATCTGTAAAAATAGGAATTATGACATCAAGAGGAGATGATCATCCCCCAAAACCTCCAGGCCAACATTCTCCCCTGAGAGTCCTTTCCAGGCTCTTTCCTCCAAGAAGACGTCCTAGTATACATCTTGGTGAAGACATTGAAGAAGAAGTCATAGAACTGAATTCCTGTACCAACAAAGTCCATGCCTAAAAGTTGCTGCACCCTTAGCATCAACTTTTTTCAAAAGAAGGGAGTTGTTATATCGAAAAATCACCGTATTCTACGCAGTTATTGGCGACGTAGTATGCAACAATGTTGCAAGGTCAATAAGGACAGCATAGTCAGCATTCAGCCACCTGGCCCCAAAGAAGCATCCAGAATCGTAAACAAGACGCAGTTCTGCATCAGCATTTCCGAACTTATAAAAGGATGTCCCGATCAGAGGAGCGTCACTTCTATTCCCATAGTCGTCCGTGTATTTTCATACCCGTAAAATTGACTTCTATTCCCATAGTCATCCGTGTATTTTCATACCCGTAAAATTGACTTCTATTCCCTTAGTCGTCCGTGTATTTTCATATACGTAAAATTGTATTTATATTGTAATAAAATAAAAAGTTTTTAAAAAGAAGTTTTCTACAAATCCACTTTAACATATATATATATATATATATATATATATATATATATATATATATATAATTTATATATATAATGTTATATATTTCTAATAGTTTCCCATAGAACATATAAAAAAATAGCTTTTTACTATAATTTTTTGTGCACAATTTTGCATCTTTACTACCTGTTACCTGTCAAAGCCACGCGAATAGGGTTCATAGTAGCTAAACGTACCTACGCTATAGTATAGGTACTTGCGCAGAAAAATGTTCAGCCTTTATACTATGACGTAGGTCTGGCGTCCACTGGCTCTTGGACTATTACTCTGTTGACGATACTCCTTTTATGCTCATTTGGCATTTCAGAATCCAACACAATCTCAAAGGCAAAATTTTTACACGAAAAGTATTATTCTCTTTTTATTGAAGGAAACATTCCAATTGAATATTGAAAAGAAATATTTTTCTGTTAATTGAAAAATCCACATAAAAATTAGGATTTTTTTGTGAATTTCCAACATCAGATGTAGTTCAATGTCCGGCGTGGCTTTAGCCGAGAAGTAGTTGTATTCTGTTACATATTCACAAAATATAACTTCATAATCAAATTCGTGAAGTAGTCCATGAGACGGAGCGGAGTGTGTATTTTAATGGGAAAAAACACAAAGTCACCAATTTTCAATAAAAATGAAGATAATCGGAGATCGTTAATAGAAAATGTTTCAATTTATATAAATTCTCTTCGTCTGAAGTTATAATGTGTAAAAAAATCATAATACATTAAAAACTTCAACATATGTGATGGAGTGTACCAGTTCACATGAACCAATATGAGATGTTCCTCATGGTGGTTATTCATAATTTATCATATTATCTCAAGGATTTTTTTTTGAAGTTTTTAATGTTTTATGATTCTGTCTACTACATTCATAATCCAGACTAAGATGAATTTATATAAATTCGAAAATCAAATCCGATCTCCAATGATCTCATTTCTCACTAAAAATGTGGAGTTATTTTTTCTGGTTTCCTTCAAACTTTATTCAATATTCAATTGAAATGTTTCCCTTATAACCCAAATAATCTTATATTATTATGTCGAAATTATTGATATGATCATTATATGTCCCAATTGGTAAAACAATTTGGCAATCCTTAGAGTTGACGAACGGTGTAAAAATGGAGAAAACAATCCAGGTGTTAAATATTTTTAAATTATGGCAATTTATATTGCCATATATTCTAAACAAAATCGCATCAAGGCATTCAATAGTTTTTTATATATCCAGGATCAAAACTCATTTCCAACCCTTCAAACCGTAGTGTCGTAATATTTTCATTTATTACTCTGGCTCAAGTAATTCAGTATATTAGAGATTTTCAGCAACTTATCATGCGAGTTTAGGATAAACTGGCGGATTAACAAAACTTTATGACCACCTTCAATAATCTGCACAATGTTTAATGAAGCCGAATTCTTTTATTGAACACTGATGGCTAATAAACTTCTAATAAAGTTATTTGAATGAATTGCTACAATAAAGAATATATAAAAAGGCATGTACTTCTCAGCAGATTCAGTGTTAGTTGATTAGGTGAGAATTTGACAGTTACCATTATGGTTAGGTTTCTCATCCTCATTTTTTCACTGGCCTCGCCAATCTGGGCAACCTCAAAGCTGATTTCGGTAGTTCAGGTAAATCAATTCAACACATAAACATACTTTTTTGGTAGATATACATAACTTTTGGAAATAAACACTGCAAATCGTGTTTTAGGTGGCATTCAATAGTGGTTTAACGTAAATATACCCGACACCTTAAAAGTCAGACAAAGGGCTCTGCACTTCTTTCACGTAAAGTGTCTACCGGTCAAATTTTCTGAAACTTTGGTATGTTCTTGTGCATGACCTTGTTACCAAAAGTGTCGATGAAAATTTCCCAGTTTTTCAGAATTTTTGTTTTTTAACTTACGAGTCAGATTGAATTTCTGTTGCATACACACGTTTACTGCTTTTTTGTATACATTAGTAATACGTAAAATTAGAAATATTTATTTTACAGGTGATTCACAAAGGTTTGTCGGTAGTTTCAAGATGATAATTATCCATTTTTTATGTAGGTATAATTCAAATAGTGGTACAGGCGTACCTCACGATATAGCTATGTGTATATGTTGTGTTTCCACTAGAAAAATATGTCAATTTCGGATGATCCATACAGGCAAGAATTAAACCATAGGTACAAAGGTATATTGCAACAACTATCAGAATAATTAACTGAATCCTTCAAATCATTTCTACACCACAAGAAAGGTAGAGGTTTTAGTGAGTCTTTTTCTGTGATTTTTCAAGTTATTGTTGTTGTGTACATCTCACAACGTTTGTTTGACAGCATACAAACCTTGGGTGAATTCCAAATCTTAACCAATTACGTTTTCATTCTAATGAATCGGCGCTCCGGTTTTGGACAGCGTCTGGTATGAAAGATACCGCGAAATGAATATTTGGCAAAAAGTTCATTCTTCAAATGATTCAGCTGATAATTCTACCCAAAAAAAGATTTTAATTCCATGCAAGCTTTTGGACCCTTACTCTTGCAGTTTATCCGGCATTTGTTGTGATTCACGTGGATTTGGACATTTTATTCAAAAAGATAATATGTCATGTTACTTGTCTGCAAATCCCTTATCTATCTGGTGACTCATCCGTTTCCACATTTTCATATGTGCTACATACACCTCCGAGTGGCCAGTTCTATTTCTATGCTCGCTTTATGTTTCCAATCCTATAGAACGTTTCCTTCTATTCAACACGCACCTCCAACAAAAAAAAATTGTCTCAAGTACGTGGAGTAGCCCTATAGGGGAGAAGTACTATAAAAAAACGCATCAAAACCTCTACCTCTATGGTGGTGTGGAAATGAGTTTAACGGTTCAGATAATTTTTTCTGATAGTTGTTGCAATATACTTATGTACCTATGGTTTGATTCTTGTCTGTATGGATCAACCTCAATTGCCATATTTCTCTAATAAAAAAAGTACATTTATTTAGTAATAAGTAATAACTATTATTTTGTGAAGAACCTGCCTGTACGAAATAGCTACCCAGTATTTGAATGATACCTACATAAGAAAATGGATAATTATATTTTGTTGCCGTGTATAGAATTGTCAATAATGGACAAAGGTGGGTATACCGATATTTTTGTAGGTTATTATAAAAAGTTAATACCCTGTATATTTTGAAATATTACGGTTTTGCATACCTAATGCAATGGTATCAAGTTACTCAGGAGTCACTGAAGAAATTCAAGGTATCATTTTAATAATTTCAAAGCGTGATTATTCTTGGTAGTTGGATGTATGGCTCACCCTGGATGAAGAGTAATCACAGCGAAATGTTGCAGCCTCAAAATTGTGAACGGGTAGGTATTAATATTAAATGAATATTTTGAGTGTTTGCAAAACCTATGTGATTTATTCGTGAATCACCCTGCACAGTAAATATTTTAGCTGTACCTCTTCATGTAAATCTAATTAAACTCATATTGAACTTATATACGCAACATAAAGTCATTCCAGTTTTTCAATTTCAAGAAAAAACTTCAAACTGATGAACTGATGAAATCAGCAATTCTGTATTTCGAAAACTGGTCATAGTATCGGATGTAATTCGTGCCTCCCAAGATGTTATTGAAATCATTATATACTGAAAAATGTTAATTTGACGGGGGAAATTGTAGAATACAGTGTGTTTATGGTTTCTGTAGTTTCTTAAAATATAATACCTTCGACAAATTAACCACCTTGTATTTTAGAGACATACATATTTTAGTGGTATTATCCCTCCCAGAAATCAATTAATAAGTAGGTTTTGAATTAATTCTTGAAAACAATAATTTATATTTTTGTTCTCTCTATTATACTCTGTATGAAAAAATGTGTACTGTGCAATATTTTCTTGTCAAAATATTATATTGGGGATTTTGGAAAATTTCCCTGACGTCACAGTAGAAAAAGTGAGATTTTGCAAAAAACTACCATCATACATTTATGAATCATCCTGTAAATATAAATTTATTTAATTTTATGTATTCACTGATGTATTATCAATATACTAATGTATTACCAACCAATGCATTACCAAAATGTTCTGTAAACGTGGGTATGCAACAGAAAAAAACCGAAAAACTGGGCCATTTTAAATTTTAACACTCCGTATCTAGAAAACTAGTCACAGGATTGAGTTGGGCCCAGTGACACTTTTGGTTACTAGGTCGAGTACAACCAAAGAGAGTAAACGTTGTAGGAGAGTCTATTCCCCATAAGACAATGGTGACACTAATTGAAAGAGATGAAAGATCATTTGTGAGTCATAGTGACGTATATGGTAATGTCATGGCCACTATTCACTCTGGACAGTGGGGTCTAGCGCATTCCGCACTCTGGTATCTGAATGTATATTGGACCACTCTGTATGTTACGTGGGCCACCTGTACTCATGTCCAAGTACGTCACTATGATGCGTTAATGCTACAAGATTCTGATTGGCACGAGCTTATTAGAGCCTCCTATTCAGTTTTCTCTCTTTGGACTACAACAACATACCAAAGTTTCAGGAAATTTCACTGATCGCCACTTTACATAAAAGAAGTGCATGGTCCTTTGGTTTATCCTGTATGAAAATGAATCATGGAACATTTAGGCCACTTGTGTCAAGAATGACTTGTGAATATAATAATCTCATTTGGTAGTGAATAGAATGCTCTACAATTGAAGTTTTTTTTTTCATTTCGTCTTTTATTATCCAGTAGCTGACACCCAAGTATTGTGCTCAGCTCAAAGTCTGACTTTATGGGCACCAGTCCCTCATTATTTTTCGAATTTGAGGAAATATAAGAACAAAATATACAAAATAATCGAAAGCTTTTAGTTGGGATGAATAACGATGCCATTTCACGAACAAAAGAACTCCTTTCTGTGTTAAACAATTTTGGGATCCCAATTTTGCATACCACTCCATCAACTGCATACCATAAAATATCCCCTTTCTTGGCCATTTGTAATTTAAACCCCTTATTCCATCTCTTTTATACGGTACGTATTTTGAAGATTATTAATTTGTTTTAGCTGTCCTGGGTAGTATTTGTTATCATATATAACAATAACTAAATCTCCTTCCGTCAAGTTGTCTTCGCTAGGAGTCTGGTCCTCACTATCTAAGAATGTTTATCCCAGTTATCGCCTCTCTTAATCGATAGTTATTTCAACCGATGAATCGGACGAATCATCTGTGATAATTTTCATTGAATTTGCTTTGACTTCTTCAACGTTTTCTCTTTCTCGTTCTAAGCTTACTCAATTTTCTTCTCTTATTTCCTCCCAGCTTTCTCTAGCTCTTTTCTTGTACGTTTTCCTTCTTCCTTTTTGAAATACTGTTTTCCTTCTTCACCAAAAACTTTCGATGAAAAAGGTGCTTCTACTAAACGCTTCTAAACGCTCTTTGGTTTAGTTTGGGGAAAAATGAATATACCCCTGAAGGGACTTGGCATATCATCTGCATTTGTGTATGAACTCAGATTGTGACCAGGACTTCCTATAATTTCTTGGTTCAAATTGCCTTCAGGGACAGGCCCAACGTTCGCAATGCTTTTTATTATGTTCCCTGAATTTTGGGCTTCTATAGGGTTTTGTTTCTTGAACTGGTGTTCATTATGGAAGTGTCAATATTGTCACTTCAACTTGAAATTCGACAATTTATTGTCTGCGCGAAAAATTTTCGTCACTAGTTTAATTTGTTTATTCTGTGGTTCAATTCTTCCTGTTTCTCCAAACTATTTCCAGTTACGTTATATGTGGTTATGTTGGTTGGCACGTGAATATATTTCAATATTGAAACAAAAAATTCAGCTGACCCAAGTATTCCAGTAGCTGAACCGTGGGTCAGGTATTGGGAGCATAACATATATAATAGTGGTAGTTGTAATGGATAATGATTTCAGTATAGTATTAGAGCATTATTTTGAACGATTTCACGAAAACTCTGTAGCTGACACAGGTCAGGTGGAATTAACCAATTTAGTTCACTAGCCAGTACTTGACACCCAATTCTAACAACACACAATACATTTCAATTCCAAATTTTGAAACAACATTTATTCTCAATATCAGGGTAATTAGTATATTCAAATTGCAAAAACTAAGACACTTACTTCTTTTATCCTCTATTTTCTTCTACGTAGAATCTTGATGACACTCCTACTCAAAACCTTCAGTGGAAATATTCTGTCAAAGAGGTTAGTTCAGAGTATAGAAACTCGATAGAAAACACCCGTATCAACCAATACAATTGGAGATATTCAAAATATAGTTAGTATATTGCCTAATTATCTATAAGAAATGGAACGTGTCAGGCTTGAGAGGAGTGTCAAGCATTGGTACATTAACCTTATAGATATAAATGAATTCTGGGTGGAGTTAGATCCGTCGCAACTGAGATGTCGCGGATCCCTTCCAACGGAATATACTTCAATTTAACAAATTATTGCAATTTCATTCATCCGTAGGTGTTCAGACATGGGCAAAGAACTCCGGTATCACACTACCCCAATGACCCTTACGATGATTTGGCCTATTGGGGTATCGGGCCGGGACAATTGACCAATGTAAGTATGACATCCAGGAAATATCTACATCCATATTACGTTTGTGGTTCCTCATGATATCATTCACTTAAAATAAAAATTAAATGTGATTCTGTTTATATTCTCAAGTCGCCTTCATATCATTAAGGAGTTACGTGCTTAAAATTGTGTGCGAAAACAAATAGTGTGGATATTCCCGTGATATATGAACAATAACGAAAAAAATTGCACATCAATACACGCAATATATCAGTTGGGTTTTTTGGATATAAAAGGAATTTTCATCGCAACTTCATTTAGTGTTGGGATATTTCAAATGAAAAATGTCAAATCATTGTGTGGCAATTTGATGCATTCATGATGACAGAAAAAATGTGCTGCTTTCATTATTACGTACTATGGAAAAAATCAGCTGTCGAACACCACAGGACCTGAACGGCACAGACGTCGGGAGAATGGGATTATTTTGAAATAAAAAATTGATAAAACAATTTGAGGACTGTACGTTCCACGGTTGTATTTCCCCCGACAACAGGGAGGCCGTGGATTTCTGAGTTTGGAGTGTCCTACACAACAGGATGGTGCTGGATGGAGCCTGTGAAGTCATCAGGAGCTTGAAATTTCTTCTCTGCTTGAGATCACAACGAACGACCGTTTTTTTTTCGAAGCAGCAATCCGCGCAGCCGTTGAACTTGGTCTTGAATTCGACACCGAGCGGGATGTCCAAGATTCACCGGGTTGGAGCTTGCTCCACATAAAGCTGCAAAAAAACTGTATTCTGCAGCTCCCCAAGGATAGCCGATGCATGGAATCTTCTATGAAGACCATAGCTTATCCGAAAGGCTGACCTTTGCTTTCCTCAGGTCAGGAGGTCTCAAGTGGGAGACTGACATCATGGCTTGCCAAGACGGTGTTTCCAACACTTTCGTCTACCGAAGCCGCGTGATGGGTATGGAGATCCTTGACACGAGATGCAGGGCCTGCCGTGGACCACTTGGGACCGTTAATCTGTCAGCATGTAGTGCATATGCGGTCTCAGCCTCATCCATCGTCATAACCCGGCGTTATGAGTGCTGTATTACCATTAACAACACCCGTACGGTATTGACGAGGTTTCTTATATATGACTTTCAGTATGTACTTTTGAATTGTTTCCAAATTACCCGTAATATGAGTGAATGTCGCTACCCAAGCTATGATTCCATAAGTAATATGACTTTCACCTAACGCAAAGTGAAGTGTTTTCAGGAATTTCGCAGGTAAAATGTTTTTAAAAATTTTTAATTTGTAAGTCACTGGTCTTAGTTTTTCAATCAAAAATTCAATGTGTTTTTATGTCTTTAGAAGATTTCACTGTTAGGCGATTATTGGAATTATTTTTATACTCAATTCTGGGCATTCAGGAAGGTGTACATAATATGGATGAAAACGGCACAAATAAAGTTTTTTTCGTGTTCATTGATAGGAGTTTTTCATCCATAGAACTGAAAATATGTCATATATCAGTTTCAGCTATTTGTTTCGATTCTTGCCAAGTTGCAGCCTCGTAGAATATTGCTGTGTCACCTGCGAATATTGTAATGTTTCCTTTGATATTCAGCTGAAATAGGCCATTGAGGTGAATATCAAATAGTAGAGGTCCCATGTCACATAGTTGCCCATACACAATGTATTTTAAATGGGTTCACTCTACGATTTATGCATAACAACAGTACATATAATATGTAATCACTCAGTGTCAGCTCATAAAATAGTAAGTCACGTACTCATTATGAATAAATATTATTATTACAAAAACAAAATAAACCAACTTATCAGGAAAAAAAAAATTACCACTATCAAAATAAAACTCAAAATAACAAAGATAGTCGAGAGCAAATGTGGATATGTGTGAATGAGATAAACGGTAGGATGGATAGAAACAAGACGAGTCTAGTGAATGAAGATGGTGAAATATACACAGAAAATATCGATATGGCTTATGATTTCAATGCATTTTTCACCACGTGGTGAAATTGCTGAAAATATGAAAGGACTAACAATAAGCCCCAAATACAAATATGCAGAATTCGTTTCTTTATACTATTACTGACTTATCTGAAGTGAGAAACGTTATACTTGATCTGAAATCGGATAAATCCCCTGGGATTGACCAAATCAAAACAGAAACTTTGAAGGCAACAGTTGATCATATAACTGAACCTCTCACGTTCCTTATCAAAGAATCATTAGAAATTGGTGTTTTCAGATGTCTCCGAAGTTGCCATTGTTCTCCCATTATGTAGTATAGAGTTCGGAGGAAAAATGTTGAAACTCTTAGAAAGCTATTTGTCTGAAAGAAAACAAATAGTGAAAATTGGGGGTGAGATGTGCAGAGAAAGGATAGTAGAGAACGGAGTTTCACAAGGAACCGTACTAAGACCAATATTATTTATTATATATATTCACGAACTTTTCAAAATTCCAATCGAAGGGAAAACCATTACTTCCGCGGACGATACTGCAGTCCTCTTCAAAGGCACAAATTAGAATACTTTCAAACACAAAAGTCGAAAGGTATTTTCCATTATTAATGGGATTTTTTAATAGGGGTTACTAACAATAAATCTGGAAAAATACTAAGTCCATTCTCTTGCGACTCAAGAAAGATGCAGATCACAATTATTTGGAAAATAAGTGATACTATCTACCCTATAGAAAAGTTTAAAATACCTTGAATTCAATATTGACCAACATTTGAAATTGGACAAACATTTAGAAAAATAATAAAGAAGAAGACTTTTACACAAATGCAAGTACCTCAGCAGATTCCTTGGGCTATATATATATATGTTAAAAATAATATATTTTGCAGTGAACCAATCACTTCTATCTAATGGGATTTTTGGATAGGTTGAGGCGACATATAATTTGATGAATCAGCCTGAAGTCATACAGAAATGGATTATCAAGATCATATTGAAAAAACGGAGTTACCCATCTAGAAACCTCTACAAAGAAACTGAGATATTCGACATCAAACAGCTCTTCTGTCAAACTATTTTGATCAAGGTCTCCGAAAACAAACCAAAATATCCATTATAACATGAATACAACACAAGAAAAACTTTTCAATCAATTACCTGATTTGTAAAACAAATCAACTCGCAATTTCTTTTAAAAAATTGAAACTATGGATACTCAGTCAGAATAGAATTAACTTCATCAGTTGATTGATTAATAAAATACTCAATTCCAAAAATAATTATCAGTTTGTCAGTACCTCCACTATGTGTATTAATATATGAATAAATCTCCAGATTTTGAGGTTCCTATTAGATGTTTTTTAATGAAAGTACTCATAGTGTATTTCTTCATGATAAGTGTTTCAGGAAAATGTATGTTATATTCACACCTATAATCAACAAAAAACATATAAAGGAAAGCAACAGCCACGAACAAATTCAACTTCAGTGGGCACGCTGACCTAATGTTTATCAATATGTCATTGTTAATGAAATGGATCTCATCTCATTCATTAATAAACATTATAGTTATTATACTTACGTATATAAATATTGAGAAGAGCTTTGGATCCTTCTCCAATATCTATCGTAATGTTTGAGGTTTATGGAAAAAAGAAATGTTAATTTGTATAA
This sequence comes from Gonioctena quinquepunctata, assembly GCA_018342105.1. Classification (NCBI taxonomy): domain Eukaryota; kingdom Metazoa; phylum Arthropoda; class Insecta; order Coleoptera; family Chrysomelidae; genus Gonioctena; species Gonioctena quinquepunctata. The sequence goes on from JAFIRS010001711.1 coordinate 116,286, forward strand.
GTGTGAAAATTTGTCCCATTTTTTTCTGACACATGATAATCTCAGAATCAATAAAATATCTTAAATCTACTTTTCCGATTGATCACGACACCGGTTCGTTATGATTAGCATGAAATAATCGATTCAACTGAATTTGCGTGTTTGTTTTCATTTTGAAATATTTGCAGAATGTTGGATATTTCTACACAAATTCAAGCAGGTTAACCTGTATTTGGTGAAATTCAAGGAGGGAAATTTTTGTGTCTGTAATATATAATGTGAAAGATAATTTTTAATTCTAGAAAAAATATCTTCGGGCAGGGATCGAACCCGCGTCCACATGATTACTAGTCAGGTGTTCTTCCAACTGAGCTACCAAGGACGTTTCATCTGCGGTCGGGATATCACTTTCTAGAATTTGATGTAAGTGTGTTGTGGAAGTTAAAAGGTGGAAGGGAACTCATTCGTTATCAAATGATCATCAAGCTATCGAGGACGTACATTCGCATCTGTGCATCTGAACTATATTTGGTGCATTAACATTCTCGGGGTATTGGTAAATAATGGAATACTTTGGTTTCAGTACTGGTTGTAAATTCTAAGACCATTCATATGAAATTTTCTGTCTTTGGTTTTTCGATTTTTCTGTTTCAGGATCCCATAGTGCAATATCATGACTTGTAGTGAAATTTTCTGCTTGAAATTTGTAAAAAATTCTTCATTGAGACTTTCGGTTTGTATAAATCCATACAAATAAGAAATAATTCATTAAAAATTGGCATTTCAAGCTTGTTTTTTTGGAAAAATAAATAAGTTGTTATTGATAACTCTCTAGATGATGAATTATTTGAATCTAAACCTCACGGAGAATTTGTTTTAATAGGAATTGTTTCAAAAAAGTTATAGTAGTTCGAAAACGACGATGATGTTTGTACTTGCAAAGTAGTAGATTTTTGAAAACCAAAAATGTTTTGGTCAATTTTTTTGTAGTTCAAATTGTACCACTTATTTTTTGCGAACAACTGTAGGTATACACACACAACGGAGATAATGTTGAACAAATCTGCAAATCTTTTCGCAAATATAGGAGCTTATACTCATTTCAGAACATTTCACAATGTATCACATTCATCACTGGCGAATTTGCAGGTAAATATTTTTTTAGGTTTCATGAATATGAAGGTATTTTCCTTGTTTTCTCATCGGTTTTTTAATAAAATCTTTCAAGTTGAATTTGACCCACTTCCCGTTGTTCGATTGGGCTGATCTTTGGTGTTACTAATTCCGGAGACAATGCATTATGGAATTTTTCCTAGATAAAAAACAAAATGGCGGCTCCAATATGGCGGACGAGTTTTGTGATTATGGTTCGATTCTATTCAAAAATGGTATGTGGGGGTTTTCGTGAACAGAAATCACGGATTTTTTTACCAGAATTCATAATTTCAAGATGGTGGCTCCAATATGTCGACAAGACGCGACGCGAATTAACTATCGACGACACAAAACTTGCTTTTTAAAAATTAGTTCCATTACAATAATTAAAATATACAATTATGAAAATAGGTGTTGCTATGTCTAAGTGCGAAATATGAATGAATTCCCGGATCGTTCCAAGATGGCTCGTCCCGTGAGATATGTCTACTCAGCATCTTGGATGGAGTGGTGGTTCTGCTGGCGTCAGCAAGTATGGCTGGAAATGGTGACATAATTCCTCCCCCCAAAGATTCAACTACGGAGAGCAGCGGGGTAGTTGAACGTTTGACAGGTTCATCCCTTCGAATGGTGCCGCTTCTTGAGATGCCCTCTTTGCAATACATCTCGCAAAAAGTTTCTTATAGATGAAGTAGATGGTTGAAAGAATAATTGCTTTGTAGATCACCAAAGTCCACATACTGGGTGTTTGGGAAAATCCTCGACTATCTATGATTTCCGGATTATTTGAGATTTGTTGATTTTTCAGGTTCTGGAGTCCGTCCAAGTTGATGTCATCCAGATATTCGATTTCTTCATAGGATTTCGATCCAGATCCAATTCGGGTATCAATACCATTTGATTTTTATTGATTACCTTCTCTTCATTGACGATATTGATCTTATCGGTATTGATTTTGCAGCCTACTGGAATATCGATTGAGTGAGATCCAATGCTTTTTTGGATTTCTTCTTGTTCTCTGCATTGGAGGTGGATGGTGGTTTTATTCGGGAATATGGCGATCCATTGAGTGGAATCGTCCAGTTGATTTATTATCGGCTTGGTGATTTTGACATCGATTTGTTGGCAGGTGGATGTGTCTTTCATGTTCAGGAGTTGCAGCTCGCAGATATCTCCAGAAATCTCCTTGATGTACATTTTGTTGCAGATATAGAATTGTGGTTTGACTTTGACACAAATGTCGCTTTGAAATGTGAAGTACACTGAGTTTTTCAATAATTAAGAGTTTTTTGGGATCAATGCCTCGAACTGACTTTGACTATACACGGGGATTGGGAATAAATGGTAATAATCGAAATTGTATGGATATGTGATTGGGATATGGAGTAGATAGGTTATTTTATTGTTCGATATGAAACATTCTATATTTATTATCTTTTCGAATACCAAGGTGTTTTCCAAAGTGATTTCAAAAGGAAATTGATTGATTGCAATGATTTTTTCTAATTTTGCCAATTCTGTAGAGAGATCAGTGATAGTTATTATGCTAGGATGCATAATATTGAGTTTAGCAAAGGTTAAAGAGTTTTCGATATCCTGTAATGCAAAATGGATAATCTCGTACATATCTATCAGTTTATTGACAATATCGTGAACGTATGATTTATTTTCATTGTAGGTTTTCTTCTGGAATATAGCGGCAATATGATATATTTTTGATTGAAGAAATTCTTCGTTATGGGATATTTGCTGAATGGTTTGATTGAATTTATTGGTCAGATCTATTGAAATTGAATTTTGCTTCAGAACACTAGAAGTCAATTTCTTTTGGTTTCCCTCAAGTACTCTAATTAGCTTCTCGTAACGTTCGCCGTCTTCTGCGTCGAGGTTTCCTGTAATCGATTTAAATATTGATTTATTCCATTTATCAATCCTCTTTTAATTCTTTCAGGATGTGGAATAATTTCTTTCAGTTCGTTTTCAGTATTTACTTTCGTTATATTCAAGATTTTTATGTAGTTCTCAGTGTCTGTTGATGAGTCATTGTTGATACTGAGTGCTTCTAAAATTTGTCCATGTTGATGGTGTAATTTATTGATTTCGATAATTATTGGGTTCAAGTCATAGTAATGAATTAGCGTGTGGTGGTATTCTTGAATTTGGCGGTTCCTAATTCCAAGGGTATCATACCAGGGTTGTTTTCTAAGTTTTTCAGGGTAATTTTTTCCTGAAGTCCAACAACGAGTGGTAGTCTGAAATAGATAGAAAACTATTTACTGAAGCTGTAGCTTTTTTTTCGGGGTCTTTTCAAGTTATCCATGTGTACTTTTTCGTGTTTGTTTGTGGAAACAGTCTTGCTGTTTTCGTCTGTTTTTGTAATGATATCGGGTTTTTCAAATGTATTTGCATATTTCTGTCTCAAGTGTTTCTTTACAAAGGCTTTCGAATTTGTTTTGGAAAGTTCTGGACTATCGCGATTTTTGTTCAATTTTGAAATGACTTTTTCTTTTCGTTTTATGAGATTTTCGTTTATCTGTGAGTAAAGTAATTTAGTTCGTTCTTGGTGTTGGTTCGTATAATCGTTGATCTAAATATTTTCTAAGTCAATATTGAATGGGTTTTCGTTAGTTATATGGCCATTGATTATATCGATTGGATTTAATTTTGTAGCTGAATGTATTGAGTGGTTATATGCGAGAATAGCGTGAATCATTTTCATTTGAGGAGGTGTTTTTGAGAACCCCCTGGTATTGAGAAGTCTGATATGTTCAATAATAGTTGATTGGAGTGTTTCCATTTGCTCGTTCGATTGCGGATGATTTGGGGGAATAAAATTAACGTTGACCCAGTAAAATTTTAATAGTTCCTCAATAACAGAATTTTTGAATTCAGAGCCATTATCTACAATAATTTGGAGAGGTACACCGTGATGTGAGAAAAATGTTAAGAGATTATTCGCTACATCAGTGCCAGACAAAAATGGCAAGTGATATGCTTGCGCGTATTTAGAAAAACTATCTATTATCGTCAAAAATTTGTTTTTCTCCAAGGTATAGATATCTATATGAATTATTTCGAAGGGTTTGGTGGATGTTGGAGTAGTATTCATTTTAATTTTGATGGGATGTCTTTCATATTTACTTTGGTGACATATTTCACATTCATTAATATAAGTTTGGATTGAATCTTTCATATGTGGTCAATAATATAGTTTTTCAAATTTTTGGTCCGTTTCGTCAATACCCCGATGATTACTTTTTCCTTCGTGATATGCTTGTATCAGTTCTTGGATTTCATTTTTATCTGTGACGTCAACGAATTTGAATTTGCACCTTTTAAACTTTAAAGGCCACTTGAAATTGCGCCTAATCACTTCGCAAAAAGGTTCGTATTTTTCTGGTCATTCGAAATAAAGATGATACTGTACGTTTGGGGCAACGTAATCTTTGACAAAGTTAACAATGTCCTTTTTAAAGTTATTTTTGGCAATTTGTACGGTAAGTCGTTGTTACTTCTCGAACAAAAAAGTTATTTTCGGTTTTACAGGTGAGTGGAGTACTGATTGAAAAATAATTTGATTATGTCCGTGGTTGAACGGAGTTTCTGAAATTGGTACTTTAACAATAGTATTTTCTTCGGCGTTTGTATGAACGGTTATTTCGTCTTCGTCATGTTCATGAATTTAAATTTGTTTTTGGGTATATTTGTTATCGTCAATGTCCAGTTGGACTTGTGTCGAAAGGTTATCGTCTTGGTCTATTTTTGACATATTTTCATTGAATTGGTCGATATATCCAAATATATCGTTCGTTTCTTTTGTGTGTAATTCGATGCGGGAGAGTGCGTCTGCGTTTGTGTTAGATGTTCCCTTTTTGTATATTATATTGTATTGAAATTCTTCAAGTTTGATTCGCCATCTTAGTAATTTTGAACTTGGATCTTTCAATGAAAATATCCATTGAAGGGGTTTATGGTCAGTTATAATATTGAATTTCCTGCCAAACAGGTATGGTCGGAAGTATTTGGTTGCCCAAACGATTGCCTCTTTTTCGATTGTACTATAATTTATCTCCGAATAATTGAGAGTTCTAAAGGCGTACGCCACTGGAAGATCCCTTCCGATAAGCCGTTGGCTCGAAACAGCTGCTAAAGCAAAATTACTCGCGTCTGTCGTTAAATTGAAAGGTTTGGACAAATCCGGATATTGAAGTATTGGCTCGTTTATGAGTAAATTTTTACACGTTTCGAAACATGTCAAAAATTCTTCATCATGATTAATTTGAGCACCATTTTTGAGGCATTTAGTTAGAAGTTTAGTGATTTTGGCGAAATTATTTATGAACCTACGGTAATAACCAAATAAACCTAGATAGCCTTTAATTTGTTTTGTTGTTTTTGGGACTGGTAAATTTTTGATTTTTATCGGGATTTGGCTTAACATCATCTGGTGTGACTATATGACCAAAATAGGCCACCTCTTTGCGCATGAATTCAGATTTGTCTAACTGAATTTTGAAGTTAGAGTCTCTAAGTCTCTGAAATACTGCTCGTATCCTTTCTATGTGTTCTTGGAGAGAAGTTGAAAAAATAATAATATCGTCCAAATAAACAAGACATTTTTCATTTTGAATCCCCCTAAGGATATTCTCGATCGCCCTCTCGAATGTTGCTGGAGCATTTTTGAGACCGAAAGGCATACGAAGATATTCATAGTGCCCATGCTCCGTACTAAAAGCTGTCTTTTCAACATCTTCCCCACACATTTCAATTTGGTGAAAACCGCTGGCAAGATCTAGGGTTGAGAAATATTGACATCTGCCTAACTTATCCAAAAGGTCGGTAATATTAGGCAGAGGGTACTTATCATCGATAGGTTTTTCGTTTAGTTTTCGGTAATCAACAACTACCCTCCATTTTTGCTTGCCAGAGGCATCCATTTTCTTGGGAACTACCCAAATTGGGGAGGACCAAGGTGAACTACTGGGCCTGATAATTTTTTGATTCAACATTTTCTGAATTTGAGGCTCAACTCCTTTTTTGTGAATAAACGGATACCTATAAGGTTTTGTATACACAGGGGTTCCATCGGTAGTTCTTATACGATGTTTTATTTTATTAGTAGAGGTAAGGGGAGTATCCTCATAGTAAAAAATATCGGAAAATTCTAAACACAATTTTTCGATCATAGACTTTTCTTCAATATTTAAATGGTCGGTCCTACTATTTGAGTCCAGTTAACGTTTTTCCGTCTCATCAAAGTTGTTGAAATTAAATTCTTTAATACATGCTCGGTCAAACTCATCTACAATTACGGGTTCAGAGAAATCTAACGTAATCTCTTCCATAGTGTTATTTAATATGGTCGTTATCGCTTCTCCGTTTTTCGCTATAGATAAGCTTTCTGGAATCTCGCAATTATGTATTCTTTGATATGGAATAATAATTTCTCCGTTTCTTATGGTTGTTTTAATTTTTATCACTTGGTCGCTTCGCGGAAATATAGAAATGAGATTCAAATCGTTCTGAATTTTGTGAAACTTCAGTTTAATTTTCGAATGAGGTGTAATGAGAAAACCATCATTGAAATCAACGTTAGCTTACAATAACTTTAAATTATCGATTCCGATCAATCCATGAAAAATATTATGAAATTTAAATGAATAAAATTTCAAGTTTCCAGAAACATTGAATATTTTTGATATAGGTATTGTAGTACTATGTTTATGGGAATATTTCTGAAATACAGTGGATACTATAAATGGATCATTCCGTATTTGATTTGGGAACAATTATAGGCTAAATTGGGATCGATAAATGATTTTGTCGAACCTGTATCGATTAGAAATTTCAAATTGTATTCTGGTAAAACAACATATGGTAGTTTGCTCGAATTAGAGGAGTTGAAGGAAATTACTATTGGTTCTATGTTTGGTCGATATTTTGGCGACCTGATTGAGAATTTTCAGGATAGTTTGTTTGATCTAATTCTTCATTTTCCATTTGATTCTGGAGAACGGTGTCAAAATTTGGTGTCATCCACTTCTGTATTAAACAGTTCTTCGGAAACGAAATTTCTTTGCGGTGCTTTATAATTTGAAGTTTCCGGTTGGAATCGATTGAATGTTTGCCTGGTCGAGGTACTCATTGGGGACGGATTTGAGAAACTTCGATTTGGATTTGGTTCAAAGGTATTTTGATTTTGAACAGGTTGTTTGAAAACTTCTGAATTTCTGAAGAATTCTGGCTGTGGCGCATTCACTCTGGGTTGGATATGAATGGGCTGCGAAGGGAAGCTATTATTCGATCGATATTGATTATTTGGCGGAGTATATTGATTATTTTGAAATTGATTATTCTGTGTATGAGAATTGAATGGTACTCTCTGAAAGATTGTTTGTTGATTGGGTTTTGTTGGAAATTTGGTTTCATTTGAACATTATTTTGCCTCATTGAAATTCTATTGGTTTGATTCTGATAATAATTGACGTTTTTTTCTTGAATAATGAATTGCAAAGCTTGATTCAAGGAAGTAGGACGCATACAGCGAATTGTAGTCCCTAGAGGTTCCCTTAAACCAGACAAAAATGTTTTCAATGCTAAAGAGTTATACAAATTTTGTTTCAGAAGCTTGGCACCATCATCAACTTCGTGAGAATCAATATAACAACATAATTGATTGAGTATTTGTAAAACTCGATCAAAAAACTGTTGTGGTTTTTCACTTGGATATTGTTCCATCAATACCATATCTCTATTCAAACAAGCTTCATCGCGTTTATCAGCAAAATTCCTATACAAAGTTTCTTTCAAAACATTCCAATCAGTAACGTTTTGAATATTTACTACCAATTTGGCGTTACCTGTCAATTTTCCAATCAAAGAATTCAACAAATATATATTTTGGAAGCACCCTGTTTTGGTGGTATCATAAAAATGAGTTATCAAACTTCCGCAACTACTAAAATATCTATTCAATTCGTTTGGGTTCCCATCAAATTGGGGAACACAGTGCAAATATTCAGGTTTAAAATTATTTGCCATATTGAGGTTTGTATTTGAAATATTCGATTGATTATTGATATTGATTTGATTTGGCATAGGTTGGGTATCGATTTGAAGTGGAGGAGGATTAGTATTGTTTGAGTCAGCTAAAGACAATGATTAAAATTTTTCAAAAATATTTCCAAGCGACATATAATTCAGTTGTACTCACAATATGAGCAAGCTTTTGGCCATCGCTCTTAACCACTATAAGGAGTCTGCCCTGGATCAGCGAATTCTGTCTTCACCAAGCGATTTTTCCTTGCAGAAGGGGACAATGGGGTTCCTCTCCTCGAGAACAGCTGGGATGGGGTTTTCCACAGGTCTATGAATGACTGGGTGTCCTGAAGTCCAAGGAGCCACTCTGTTTCCAAAACCAATTTCGACTGTTCACAAAAGTTCGATTGCCGATCCATCGTAAAACGAAAATCACCCGTTCAATACGTGCGATTTCGACAATCCTACCGACTGCGCCAATTAACTATCGACGACACGAAACTTGCTCTTTGAAAATTAGTTTTATTACAATAATTAAAATATACAATTATGAAAATAGGTGTTGCTATGTCTAAGTGCGAAATATGAATGAATTCCCGGATCGTTTCAAGATGGCTCGTCCCGTGAGATATGTCTACTCAGCATCTTGGATGGAGTGGTGGTTCTGCTGGCGTCAGCAAGTATGGCTGGAAATGGTGACATAATTCGCGACAAGATTTTGAATCTGCTCCTCACAGAAAAACATAGGTCAAACAATTAAAGAAATAAATTTTTCCTTTTCAGTGTATTTTCTAAAGGACTAATTTAAATTTTTGGTTAATATGATTCATGTTCATTTCCGTTGATTCAATTATAATAATTAATGTAATTTCCTTATATCTATATTTTGAACTTTTTTCAACCAATATTCATGATCCTCCTTCTGAAACCAAAATCTAAAAATACTTTCTATCATCTACAAAAATCTTATTCATCTATGACATTCTAGAGAGGAAAAAAGGTTTTTTCGAAGAATAAAGATGCAGATTAAAAACAGAAAATAGGTAAGGTGAATTAACGAATAAAGCTAAGACCGTTAAAATTATGTTCCATAAGTTTTTGGTAAAAATATTCGTTTTAGAGATCTCCACAGGAAAAAACCAAATAGATACTACTCTGAAGAAAATAATGAGGACTCTACAAACTATAGGAATTTTCTCAACAATCCAATCAGGTTAACTAAACAAGTATACTACGAAACAAAAATTGTGAACCACCAAAGAAATATAAAAAAACTGTGGAAAAACATAAATGAAATAACAACGGAAAATTCAAAACACATTGGACCCCATTATCATCGATGAGAAAAACCATAAAACCAAATGTATAATCATTTCAATGAATTCTTCACGATTATCGACAAAAATAGCAAACAGAATAATATATACTACCCTGCATGATCACAATATAACACAGACCACAAATACTCAAGATGCTTTATTTCTCCAACCTATAACAAAAAGCGAATGAATGAAAATATCTCAGAATGAAAGAATAATTCCCACCTGGACTTTATTCAATTCGGGCAAAAATAATCGAATAACTGACTTATACTGTAATCAACAACTCCACAGAAATCTTTGAGAAATGCTTGAAAGATAGAAATGTGGTTTGAAAAAAATTAGAGTCTATCAACAATTTGGATTAAGAGGGTTTTAGGATTAAGAGAGAACTACTCTACTGGAAACTCAGTCTTGGAATTGACGAGAACAGTCCTGAATTGGTTTGAAAATCAACAAAAATGTATGACGATATTCTTGTACTTGGCCAAGGCATTCGATTCTGTCAATCATGAGCGACTAGAAAACTCAAGCGATGCCTTCCTCTGGACACAATCAAGAATTATTTAACAGACCATATACATATCACAAAAATAAATAAAACGTGACCCCTTACCAGTATTCATGGGAGTGCCACAGGGGACGGTATTGGGTCCGGTTTTTTCACTTTTTTATCTACAGCCTGTATAACTTGAGATTTATGGTAGGAAAACTCATTCCGTATGCTGATGATATTGCTATAGAACTTCAGGGAAAAACTGGGATGTAGCGTATAAAAAGGAGAATCATGGACTTGAAAAGTATGTTTAGCTCAAATATCGAAAAAACAAAATTTTTCTCCCACAATTAAGAGATCAAGAGTTGTTATTTTCAACAACATTCGACTTCATGGATCCGTCTGTACAGATCAATCCAACTGTGCTTGTCCAACCATAAATATAATGAAAAATATGAAGTACCTGGGTGCGATAATTGACCAACACATTTGTTGAAACGTACACATTAATAAATACATTCTACCGGTTGAAAAATAAATTGAATAAAAAAAATGGTATACGATACCTTGGCTGAGTCAATTATTTGCTACTGCCTTATTGTTAGGGGTAGGACTTCCGAAACCTCCTTTCACTGCTTAAAGTTACACAAATTACCTATTGAAAATATTGTAAAAACATAGTCGTTCCAGACTTCAAACAACTATATAGCTATTGATGCCTCCTCATTTGGACAAAAAACTGTACATTCTCTCCAGAAAAACATTTTAACCACATTCGAAGAGCAGCGAGAATCATTTCTAGCCTTTCTTTGAGCTGCAGATTCCCCAGTCGTTCTTGAACATTCTTCCTCTCAAATTTCCTCCCTGTAAATTACTCCACGGTTCTCCCGAATTCACCCTGACAATTATTCTTCATCCCTATCTTTTCCTATCTTCAACCCTCTCCTGGACCCCGTTCATCTTGCCTCAATTTTTATTCCTGCCAATGACTTTTCATATTACAACAAATTCCTTAGGAAATCATATCTCTGCTCCTCGTTCGCCTTTCCACTGTTCTTGTTCCTTACCTCAGTCCCATTGTGAGTAAATAATTTTCGTTTGTGCGAAAACTATTGTAGATGAAAAAAAAGTTTGGAACAAAATTTGTAGACAATTTTCCGTTCTACCTTCAATTCAACTATTTTTCACGTAGGATCTATTGTTTTTGAGTTATTTGCAGAAAAAGCATGCATCCCAACTTTGTCGTAAAAACTCGCATAAATATTAATTAAACAAAAAAAACATTTGATTATCTAAAAAAAGATTTCCAATATTTTTTCGCGTCCGACAAACTGTTCAGGAGATATCGATTTTCCCAAGATGGCCGCTGAAGCACCCCCCGCCGTGCCGCGCCAACTCAGAATTATACTCAAGACCGACCCTACTATCATGCAGAAAAAGGAACCTGTCGATTGGACCAACTATTGAGATCATGAAATAGTGTGCTACAAGGCAAAATTTTCGACGGCATATTGGCGCCTTCCTACCAGTATCTCTTTTTATTGAATTCTCAATATTTTGCCTTTTTCTCCCAAAATTTTGAGATATTTTCTCAGAATTTTGAGAATTGAAGTAAAAATTTTGAGAAAATATCTCAACATTTTGGGAAAAAAAGTAAAAATTTTTAGGATGAAAAAGTAAAAATTTTGAGAAAAAAAGGCAACATTTTGAGAAAAAATCTTGACATTTTGAGAAAAAAGCCAAATTCTGAGAATAAAAAGTGAAAATTTTAAGAAAAAAAGTAATATTGAGAAAAATGCTCAAAATTTTGAGAATAAGTCAAAATTTTGAGAAAAAATTCCAACATTTTGAGAAATAAAGGCAACATATCGAGATTTCAATGAAAAAAAAAAACTGTTAGGATGGCGCCAAGATACTGTTAGGAAGGCGCTGTCGTAAAAATTTTAGGTAATTGATTTTTTGGCAGTTGAGACGTCTATAATTTCTGTATGAACACTGGAACATTTTGATAATTGAAAATTGATGAGCTATATATTCTCTGTTTATTCTACTATATTTGAGTCAATGAGACGCATCAGTACTTGTACTAGTTTTCGAGATATTAATTTCGTTACATCCCTTTTCAATATGTGAAGCTATGTGAATTTTGTTTCTTAAAGAATTTTCTATGTATCCCTTTGCTATATTGATTGATTCCCATCCTCCGTATATCTTCAAGTTAGTTATACTACCACCACTTTCAGCGAATGAAGAGGCTGAGCTCCTGCATAAATAATGCCTGGTGTATTCTTTGGGATTCGGTAATTTAAGAATTGCAATTGTGCAATTTTTCCAAAAGTGTGAATACCAATAGGTTGAATAGTACATTTTCCGTTTTTATAATAAACAAATAATCTACGATGTGGTGAGTTTACTTGACGTAATGACAAATATAAAGAAATATTATTTTCTCCAATGACGACAAAGGTTCTATCCATATTCTTTCTAGAATTAAGAATTTTAATCACTAACATGGTTGTCTTGTCTTCTTTATCATCCAAATTCATTTTACAAAGCTCTTCACGACGACAAGCGTCTGCCAAACTAATTATTAATGCAACCCAAAATAAAAGTATCATAAGGCAGAAGAGGAATTATATTCAATTATACAGTGCTTCTCAAAAGTCCATTCCCCCCCTCCTATTTTTGGAACGATTATACAGAAACAAGTGAAATTTGGAAACTGAATATTAAAGGTTGTAAACTTCCCTACTAGTGATGATAGATGACGAAATCGTCAAGGATAACGTCACAAGGCCATTGTGACCAATAATTTTAAATGGAACCCTACGGCAAGTGACACCTCTTTTGAAAGGTATCGAAAAAACCTATTCAAAGATAATACTTTTGTTTGTGTTTATGGCAGTTTTAATGGCTCATTAGTAAACATTAAAAATTAAATACCATTCAGTATGATATTCATTACAGACCTCCATTCACTTCCTGACAGTGAAATATCCTATTTTTAAACTCTTCTCGTACTTTTGCAAATGTGTCTGCGGAAACAGCCTCACATTCTGCAACAATTTGTTTTTTTAAAACGTCAATATTGTCAGGTTCAGTGGCGTTAACCTCCGATTTAAGGTACCCTCACAGAAAAAAGTCCAAAGGTGTGAGCTCCGGTGATCGAGCTGGCCATTCCATTGAACCTCGTCGTCCAATCCATCTACCACGATAATCCTCATCCAAATACCGTCTTACTGCACCGTGATAGTGTGGAGGAGCACCATCCTGTTGGAATGTTATTTCCAAATTGCCGAATTCATCTGGATCATCTTCCAAAATTTCAAGGATTAACGGTTCTATTGCATTATGCAACAGCTCCAGATAAACCCCACCAGTTGAATTAGTATTTGAAAAAAGAGGCCCAACGATGTGGTTTCCCAGGATACCTGCCCAAACATTCACTTTCTGGGGAAATTGGGTATGTGTTTCACGAAACAGATGAGGATTTACGTCACTCCAATACCTCACATTCTGTGTATTTACATTTCCATTTAAATAGAAAGTACTTTCGTCACTGAAACAAATTGTTTTGACATAGTCTGGCTGTTGGTTAATTTTAGTTTCCATATTTTCACACAATTCCAGTCTTCAGTGTGGGTCGTCGTCTGAGAGTTGATGAACCATTTTTTATTTGTATGGATAGAATTCGTTTTTTTCTCAACACCCTGTGTACTGTACTTCGACTGACTTCACAGGTAGATGCAAAGTGAGTTGTTGAAGAAGTATGATCAACTATTACTTCTGCCAGTATATCAATTTTTTTCACATCAGAAATTTGTGGTCTGCCAGATCGTTTCGCATCATTAATACCACCCGTTGTTTCAAACTTACGAAGAAGCTCCCTAAAATAAGTCCTCGAAACGGGTCGATCGGGAAACCTCTCATTAAACATGCGTTTTGCTGCATGAATATTTTGTCCAGTTTCACCAATAATTAGGATCGCTGCTACTTTATCACCTAAAGCACGTACCATTTCGCTTCTTGAAGCACTCAAACGTTCGGCAAACAGTTTAACGAATTATTAAAATGGTGAAAAATATTAAAAGTACCAAAAGCTGTTGAAACAGTTAAACGTTCGATCAACAATACACAAATTATTAAATGTACAAAAACGTCGAATTAGGGTGACTAACAAAAACGTCAGCTCATTTGACAACTATCCAGAGGCGGAGCTTGAATTTGGAATTTTAGTATTAACTTATTTAATTCATCACAGCTTTGCGTTTTTTAAAAGCGAGTTGCCAAAACACAATTAGTATCATTGAATAGGTTTTTTCGATACCTTTTGAAAGAGGTGTCGCTTGCCGTAGGGTTCCATTTAAAATTATTGGTCACAATGGCCTTGTGACGTCATCTTCGACGATCATCTATCATCACTAGTTTATGTATAATCGTTCCAAAAATAAGAGGGGGGAGACTTTTGAGAAGCACTGTATAACTTTTCTCATTAGGAAGATATTATCTCCAGCATCTGATGAGAAGTGATCTATTTCTTCTTTATCCAATACTTTTGATTTTTTTGGTTTATAGCTGATGGATCTTTTTCAAGGAAATAACATTGGGATAGCGGCTTATATCTATATTATTTTTAATGATAATTGTGGACTTAAGCATCGAGTAATTGCTCCAGAGGCTTGATGGCTCTAAGATTTTAGATGTTTCCATCAAATATGCAAGAATCACTTGTTCATTTATAGTATGCACATTTTTATCATTTATCCATTTTTGAAATAAATTGTAGAAAAATACATACCCCTCTCTTGACTTTACCGGTGATAATTCATAAGTAGCCGCTTTAGCAGATTCACTAATCTCATGTGGAATCATTTCAGCCTCACTTTCACTACTGATTTCTATTTTTTTGGACTCGAAAATCGAATAAACACACCAATATTACATGACAAGCGCTGTCTCAATAAGATACAAAGTTCATGTTATTGTCAAAGCCGCTTACATAGATACCCAAAATCGTCCCAAAAGTAACAAGAATTATTTCGAAAGTAACAAGAATCGTCCCGAAAGTAAAGAAATCGTTTCGAAAGTAAAAAATATCGTCCCGAAAATAGCTACTTTCGGTAGCATTTGTGTAAAGTGGTACTTTCGATTTAATAAATCATACCGAAAATTTCAGTTTCAAAACGGCTGCAGATTTTTTTTTTCAATTTGCACTGAAATTTGTGATTCGAGAGTCTTTTTTGTCGTCTATCGGTGTAAAACGTAAAACAGTTGCAGTCGTTTCCAAAACATACAGAAAAGCGATTATGATCACTCTTTCTACAGCAAAATGTTGGACCGCTTCAAGTTTTGCAAGAGAAAAAAATCATTTTCAAGATATTGACCGGTGCTACGAACTGACTTATGTCAACATGGCAATGAAAAATATATTTCTTTCATCACCATACCACTATCGAGCGAATTCGATGAACCATTCTGCTTCAATTCTGCAGAAACAGCTTTCAGTGTTGGCAGCCCTCTTGTCACCTCTGTGAGTTTTTTCACATTTCTACTCAAAGTACTCGATGCTTATAAACTATCTCAGTACATGCAAGCAGTGAACAGTATCTTGTTGATAAAACATATGAAAACATATTTTTCACATATATGATCTCAGATATCTGATTCAGAAAAAAATAGTTGTGAGGCAGGAAATATATTCCGAATAATATAAAAAAAACTGAATTATTTTCAAAGAACTACCTTGATTATGGCAAATAACACGGGACTACAAATCACTATTATTAGCTCTATTTCCTTCCACCACATCAGGATTTTTCACAATGCAAATCTGTGAAAATACCCAAAAAATTCAATACTCAAGTATGTAGTTTTTTTTCACCTACCTTACATGAAATCAAGTATTTTAGAAAATTACAGAGGCTTTTTCATTATACCTATCTGAAAACACTATATTTACATGCTTATTAAGCGCACCGAAAGTGGGCTTTTTCCGTGCGCCCACAAATTTTACGGTGCGCTAGTGTCATTAGCTGCCTACTTACATGTCTAAATAAAATAATATGTTATTGACAGTTCTCTAAAAATCGCAAATTTTTTGTATATTTCCTCAGCAACGGGGCGAATAACGCTTGTTTTGTGACAATATTTTTAGTGGAAATATTCAAAAATGATTTCACCAGAGGAAGAAATATCACGTGAAGCGGCAAAAGTAAGTGCAGAATTACTGTCCAAAAAGTCACGTGAGAAATATGAAAACCAGTATCGTCTATTTCGCAACTGGCGCCAACTAAAGGAAGTTATGAAGTGATGATATTCTTTTCGTTTATTAGTCAGAAAAAAGCAAATCCATGAAAGCTTCATCTTTTTGGAGTCAATTTTCAATGTTAAAAAGTTGTCTGGCAGTAAAAGAAAATGTGAATGTTGATAATTCACCAAAAACTACTGCATTCCTCAAACGAGAAAGTGTTGGTTACACACCGAAAAAGTCCAAAGTATTAACCGCTGACCAGATCGCCAAATTCATACTTGAAGCACCAGACGAGAAGTGGTTATTAAGTAAAGTAATTACAATATTTGGCATATTCGGTGCCTGCCGAAGAGACTTGATTCGTCTGACTTTGGAAGACGTGGAAGATAATGGTCGGTTTTTGATAGTATTCCTTCGAGATGGCAAAAATCACAAATCAAGAAGTTTCACAATTACAAAGGAAGGATGTCCCTTTGACTTTTTATCGTAAATATATTAATCCAAGACCTACGCACATGAATTGTAAAAGATTATTTATTGCGTATCGTAATGGTAGATGATTTGCTCAACATGCAGGGTGTCATACAATCAGTGGTACAACGAAGCAGATTGTTGAATATCTGAACCTAGAAAATCCGGAAGATTATACTGGACACGGCTTAAGACGATCTTCAGCATCTATGTTAGTCGAGGGCGGAGGAGATTTGCTTGCTTTGAAAAGGCATGGAGGTTGGTGTTTCTCGACTGTGGCTGAGGGCTACATCGAAGAATCGGTGAGCAGAAAGATTGAAGTTTCTCGTAAATTGTTCAGCCATTCAAGAACAGTAAAAACAACGCCAACATCAGAATACAATGCAGTGGGGGAAAATCAAAAACTGAATACTTCTACTAATATAGTAGCACCTTCGACTCTATCAACTACAGTTATCGAAAATGAAGTAGCTACTTAAGGATTAGCTATTTACAACAACACAAATTGTACCATGAATATTTCAATTAATGAAAATTGAAAATATATGTTTTTGTTCGTTAATGTTCAAAAATAAATGTTTCTCAACACTATGTGGTTTTCAGGTAGATATAATGAAAAATATCGTTCAATACACGTCCATAAATGCCTTTTGCGTGCTTGCACGACTTCCCGTGTTCAGCTTCGCCTTCCATGGGAAATTGTCGCGCACGCACGGAAAATAGCTATTTGTATAACAAGGGAGGAAAGTGCTACTTTTTCTCCCGATGATGAAGTTTATCATTCAAGGGAGGAAAAGGCACTCCAGCCCCATATTATACATATGATTTTTCCGCCTCCCTCAAATAACAAGTCATTTTCAAATAATTTATTCATGAAACTAATAAACAAAATGTATCAAAGAACTAAAACTCAGAAGTAGGTACAGTATAACTTATAGGCACGTTATTTTCATTCTTGCATCCTACATATTTTCAATTTGTGGTAAAGTAATTATTTATACAAATGTTAAATGTGCAGTTTTGAGCAGTGGTTATTTGAATACCACTAGAAGTAAGAGCTGGAGGCAACGCAGTTTTCGTGATATTTTCATTAACAACATTATTATACAGCTGGTATCCCCCGGAAGTACTCGTACTTGGCTGATTACAATCAATTTCATTAACTTCAGTTACTTCCATAATTTGGTTCGAAATTTTTCGCTTTTTTGCAAGAGATTGCTCAACATACCCTTCAGCGATACTCGTAGACTTCCAACCTCCGTGTTGCTTTAAAGCAAGAATGTCTCCTCCAGAATTTACAAGTAAACTTGCCGAGGTTCTTCTGAAACTATGCCCGGTATAATTTATGGCATTAGGCAGTTTTAAAAATTCTGCAATTTTTTTAGGAATTTTAGCAATAGTATTTTTTCCAACCATTTGGTTGATAAATTTTTCTCCTCTATAGCAGACAAATGAACGTGTCTGATCTGTTTCAGGGCGTAGCGATATATCTTTCTATGAGTGTCAATATAATTAGGGCCATTCCCCGGTGAAGCATTGATTACAAACCTTCTCTGTATATTTATTTAGAATTTGATTTATTTACTATAAAAATTTAACCATTATCTTCAATATATGTAGTGGCCATTTTGAGGAGCTCGTCACACCTGCATGCTCCTGAAATTCCGAAAATGAGGAGAACCTACAAAACAAAGAAAAAAGAATTTAAAAAAATCTGTCGACGCCGTAATTCGAACCAACACCTACAAGTTCTTCATGAACAGTGAGCGGTGCACCAACTCGTTACCGCTACCGGGACTCACAGGCAACTTCTGCGGAATCATTGTTGTAGCTCTATTATAATATTTGCCGTTTAACTTTTATTTTCTTAACATCTTACCTTCATTGATAAATAATTATCATCGGGGGCTTCTAGTAAAAATGTATTTACTTCCTCTTTCGAGGAGATTTTTGCCTTAGTAGGTTTATATCCCTGATTTTGTCTTTTCAAGAAAGCAACTAATTTTGGGTATTTAATATCCACATTTTCTTTCATTTGAAGCATGGTACGTAGCATCGAATACTTGGACCACAATGTAGAGGCCTTTAATGTATTTGCTAATAGCGAAAAATACCCCAAAATAACATTTTCTGAGTAAGTACGAATTTGCTTTTCTTCGGCCCATTGCTTGAAATGTAAATACTGTTTTTCGTATTTTTCTTTTGATTTTTGGGGTAATAGAGATCGTACTGTTACATTTACTTGTTCCAAAATATCCAGTGGTGTATTAGTCATATCTTCAAATTCGCTTGAATCTCTCATTTTTCAAATATTATTTTGTATTTTGTAGATATATTATAGCGTAACACACTTTGAAACTGTGAATCTGTCACTCGACCATAGTATGCTATAATATTTCTGTCCTAAATTCGAAAACCGGATGAATCTATGAATTGAAGTTGAATTATTAATGTAAAAATCAATAAATCAAAATAACAATTTACTGATTTCTACCTTTTGCAAAATGTTGAATGCAAAATCTATAAATAAACGGTTACATTTATACTTATATGATAGAATATAGTTTAGGTCGTCAATGCCGTATAAGTTATTTTATTGATGACGTACCATGACGTCACTTTTACTTTTCCCCGCTAGGGACGAAAAGTACTTTTCCTCTCTAGGAAAGAAAAGTACGACTTTGCTCCCTACAATTAGGCCAGAAAATGTATACTGGATATATATATATTGGTAGAGGTAGGCGAAAAAGTCTATTTTCTCGACTCCTAATGAAATATACTATTTTCTTGCTCTTTTCGCTTCCGTTATGCCATTTTATATTGTGAGCCTTGCTTGGATCATCACGCTTCAGCATCCCTCGGTAGTATGTTTGTATTCCACTTACCTATGTTCCATTACCTGTATACTTTAGTGATATCATTCGTCTTGCACTTCACTTACTGCTCCTCAGTTAACCAAAGAGTGAGTTGAATTATATCAAACTGACACCTAATTATGTAGCTACCTTTCAACTATAAAAGAATAATATTTATTGGAATGAGCTCCCGTTAGCCACCTGGTATTTTCACCGTGAAACCGCTTTTTGGCCAACTCTAACAAATTCATAACAAATTGGGCTTCTCAATGAAACATAACGTATTTAATTAAGCTGTTATTTTGAATTAAAATACACTGTGAATTCAAATTCTAACTAACGTGATTGGACAATTTCCAAAATCACAAGGAATTCAAAATGTTTATCAGTTATACTTGCATAAAAACTAAAAATAACCCTTCTCAGTCTTAATAACTGAGCTCCTAAACAATTTATTCAAAATACATCCAGACAGATATAAATCCAGTTTTTAGAGTATGTAACGAACATTATGTGATATTATGTGATAACTAAAAACTAATTCAATTTGTACAAGCCTATATTTAATTCGGAATTTGTTGAAATAATTTATTTCTGAATTGAGAAAGTGAAACGAAACAAAATTCTTAATTTTCTATCCTATCCAACTGCCTGCACATATACAACAAAGGACTATGAAAATGGTGATGAGTGTTGGGTATATTCACATGAAGAGTTATATTCGATCTGGAAGTGATTCGTGGTACAAAGAAATTGACTTGGCTAAGCAAATCAGATAAGTCAATGTGGTTTTGACGTTTCCTCAGCGTCGAAAACTTGAATTCGTCCAAAAGTGGTTGGTGATCGTGATGATTCATCGGGTAGTTTCCATGTTTTTTAAGTAAAGAAATTTTAGAAACTTATGTTGGATTATTTCGATTGCATCTATTTGTTTGTTTTGGAATGGATTCCAGACGGTGCTAAAGTATTCGAGCTTGGAACGTACCAAGGAAAAGTGGATAGCTTTCATTGTTTCTATAGAGGAAAACTCTTCGTAGTTGCGGATAACGAATGCAAGGAGTCGGGCACAATCGGATGTAATATTTTCTATGTGTGGAGCAAATGTAAATCGATTACCGAAGGTTATGTCTAGGTCCTCGCATTCTTTCACGCGGTTCAAAGTGGTATTGTTCAGAACATAATCCTTTTCCATTGACGTCAGTACTCTTGCGAAGGTCATAACTTTGCATTTTTGCACATTGAGTGGTAAGTTATTTAAGTTGCACCAATCAGTTAAATTGTTAAAGTCATTTTGTAGAGCGTCTATGTCGGAATCATGTATGATAGCTCTACAAACTTTTAAGTCATCCGCAAACTGAAATGTATTCGAGCTAATTGAGTTACAGATATCATTCATGAATAGTGGAAACAATAATGGCGCCAGGTTGGAACCTTGCGGGACCCTGGAGGTTGCTACAAAGTTGTGACTCCTTTCTCCTTTATATTCCACGTGAGTTGTTGATGAGAACTTTATCAAACGTCTTACTAAAATCAGTGTATATCTCATCTACTTGTATTTTATTATTCAGTGCCTCGGATACAAATTGAGTGAATAAGCATAAGTTGGTGGTCGTGCCTCGTTTTTTTACAAATGAAAATCTTTCATTATTTGTTTTGTTGAAATTGTAGCGTTTGGATGATGGGACGAAATTACTTTTTTTTACGATCAATTTCTAGACTTTTGGCGGGAGCGGGGTGATGTGGGTCTTCTCTCACCAAATAATTCGTCTCTAGAGCAACCTCGCATCTTATGTTCATAGGCGACAGAATTAGATCAAGAATCCTATCGTTTTTGTTACATATATTGTTGCTTTGAGACAGATTACAAAAGTTTGTAAATAGTAGCAATCTGCTAATTAGGTTGGTTATATTATTGTTTGTGGTAATATAATTATGAAGCCTTGAAATGTTGAAATCTCTTATAATTATGGCATGACGAATGTCGGGGAGGTTTTCTAAGAATTCGAATAATATATCATAGTCCTTGAGTGAGGTGCTTGGTGATACATACAGTAGCAGGATAGTAATTGAAATGTTACTTACAGAAAATACTCCACACTCAAGATATCTACAGATAAAACAGGGCATTGGATGGTGGAAGAAACAGATTTGTAATAACTGCTAGAATAACTCCTCCTCCAACTGTACCAAATGAACGGTCTTTGCGGTGCACTGCGAAATTTTCCGGAAATCGTTCGCCATTTTGAACACCACCCCTGATCCAAGTTTCGGTAATTGCTATTATTGGGTGGTCGCAAGATAGGATACTGGTATGAAAAAAATGGGTTATTAAGACTGAAAAGGGTAATTTTTTTTGCTTTTCAAATTTTTTTTCGTCGGTTTCATTTTTTGTTAAAAAGTTTGTATTTCTTGATTTTTTGTGAAAGAAATCTACTAATTACTACGTACTTAATTGACAATTAAGGTATCCATTATGTTGTAGTATTATCAGAACTACATATGTGTGCCAAGTTTGAAGAGAATCGTTTCACACGTTGAAAATCATCCCCTATTTTTCTTTTTCAAATTCAAATATGACCAACTTCGAGGTAAACCCTATACAAAAAAAATCATCTGATTTGGACAACCCAGTGCAAAGTTATGACTGATAGAATCTGTTAACGGACCAAAATTCAGAATATCTTCCATTTTCCTACCCTTAGGGGTGGAATCTTTCTTCAAATTCAAATGGTACCAACTTCGGAGTACATCCCATGCAATGGAAAAAATCACCGAAATCTGAGAACTCTGTGAAAAGTTATACGTGACCATACATAAAAAATAATATTCGTGTCGACTAGAGAAGCTCCTCCTTTTTTTCGTCGGTTAAAACGTTGTAGATGTTTTGAAAACCAAAAGAGCATTTGTGATGGTACAACAATTTGTTTTTTCGTTCATCTAGAATAAAATGTACCACTATTTTTCGGCAGCACCTCTACACAAACCCAAGGAAGATAATGTTGAACAAATCAGCAAATCTTTTCGCAAATATAGGAGTTAATAATACTCATTTCAGAACATTTCACAATGTATAATTTGCGAATTTGCGAGTAAATGTTTTTTCAGGCTTTATGAATACGCAGGAATTTGTCTTTTGTTTTCTTATAGAAAGTTCTCTGGAATTATTGAATTTTTCTGATACTATCGGCGATATGAATAATTATATTTTTCGAATACTGAATGAGGTGAGTGTGATGAGATCGATAGTTACTTTCGCACGGGTGCTAAGGGGAATGCGCGATGTATGGACTCGATGAGAAAGTACAGAAATTAGCCCAGCAACTACTCAAACAACGGGTGCCTACTATTCTAGGACATTTTCTAAAGGACTTAATTGCATTTTTGGTTATAATGATTCGTTTTCATTTCAGTTGATTCAACTATAATAATAAATGTAACTTTAATATACCTATATATCTAGAACTTTTTCCAACCACTATTCGTGATCCTCATTCCGAAACCAAAATCTGCAAATACCTCCTATCAACTAACAAAAATATTATTTGTCTGTAAAATTTCTAGTGAAAGAAAAAAATAGATGCAGATGAAAAAAAAAACTGAAAATATGGTGAAGGTGAATAAACGGATAAAGCTCTGACTATTGGAATGTCCCATAATTTTTCATCAAAATATTCGGTTTAGCAAACTCTCAAAATAATATAAAAGAACCCTGGAAAAACATAAATGAAATAGCAACTGGAAAAATTCAGAACATACTGGACTTTATTATCATCGATGAGGAAAACCTCAAGAAATATAAATTGCCTTCTCTATCTACAACTGCTCATTGCTGTATTTTTATCGAAACGCACAACGTGACATTTATTTGTTACTTCTCAGATGATCAATAATATTTTTGTCCATTAGAAACAGGTTTTACAATATCAACAATTCCTTCGATTTCTGTTCTTACATTATTCGCCAAGCTCAATGGTTTTGAAATCGGGTTCAGGTTTGTGAATATATCTATCGTGCAGTCATCTGCAGTCTATGGCTGTATTACCAAATGTCCTGCAATAATGACATCTGAATGTAAAACTCGACTTATTTGTCCAAAGAATTGCTATAGCATTCGGGTTTCTTCTGAAATTTATTCTGTCCAACGAACATTTCATCTTCTACAAGTTGTCCCTTGTTGTCTTTCCTGGCATCAAATTCTTCTGTCATTTTTATTTTCAGTGCCTCTAGCTTCCGTAATTTATCACGAGATTCATTTTCATATTCATCGGCCAGACTGTTCAGCAAAATGATGGTTGATAATTCTTCATTAATGTGTAATTGCATGTCTGCGAGCTCATCCACGATGTTGAAGGATACAGCTATATGTTCTCTCAGGTCTCTAGCAGGTTTCATTTCGTTCGATGTCAGTTTTTTCAATAAAGGACCGTTTGAATGGTAGATATTCTCGAGTTTCTCAACAATCAACAATAGCTATGTTTAGGACAAGTGAGTGAAGCGTAGCATTTAATCACGAACCTGAATGTTGAGCGCCCAAGCAGCGAAGCTGCGAGAGCCTCAACCGGGCGAGTGATTAAATGCGCTTTACTCACGTGTTTTGAATCCGATTTTCTCCATTTTCGCAGAAATTAGAAGAAATCATTCTGCAATTGTTGCATGAATAACTATTGTGTCATTGACTCGTCGAAACAAAATTTCAATCAGCCTACTGAGAATAAAAATGTGCGCTACCGTTGCTTGTGTTGTATTCAATTTGGAAACCAGCCTACTCGATACTCGATACGAATAATTCGACCTCGTTGCTGCGCTATGAGCAATGTGTATGATGGTTGTTCATTGGTATCCTAGGTAACACTTTCAATCACTTGTGATAAAAAGATTTTCAATCACTAACGATTAAAAGTACAACTTCTCTCAATAATTTGAGTTAAAATATGTCATATTTTAGTCACGAAAATGGAAAAAAATTTTTTTTTAACGTTACTGAATTTTTGCACCTGCCAAGATTTTTTCATCTCGATGATAAATTCTATAGTCAATCGACGCTTTAGCATTGGGTAACCCTCTCTCACCCTTTTTAGGTGATATTTTCATGGAGCACCTGAAAATCTCATTTATTATCAAAAAAATCAAAATAATTGTGTAATGGTTTCGTTATATGGATGCTTGTTTGGTATTCATTGAAGACAATACCAACGATTCCAAGAAATTCTAAGCACACTGAATAATATACACCCTAGAATAAAATTCCACCTTGAAATTGAAATGGACAATAAACTGTTTTTTTTTTATTTTACCTTGACCAAAACCAACAATAAATTAGAGTTCGCCATTTACAGGAAACTCACACAGACTGATCATCTCATTCCATTCAACTCCAACCACGCCATGCAACATAAAATGGCTGCCTTCAATTGCTATATTGATAGACTTCTTTTGAACGCTCCTTTAAGCCCAGCCAATTATACTGAAGAAGTAAATATAATCAAACAGATTGCTGTCAACGATGGTTACCAACCTTTCTCCATCGATAAATTAATTCATAAATTCAAGTCCCGTATGGAAAGAAGGCCAGCCTTCAACTCCAGCCCCCTTGATAGTCCATCTCCAATTAAATATTTCGCTTTTCCAAAACAATATTTGCAACGATATTTCCAATTTTATACAAGAACTGCTCCCTGACCTAAAAATTGCATTCAAATCATGCAACAATTTGAAATTGAAACAACTCTTTGGTTAATTCCAAACATAAAATGGATAAATTAAATAAAAATAATAAGCCTTATGAAAAATGCACTGAAAAGGAAAAAATTATTTATTTCATTGTTTGATCTAGGTTATTCTGTGAGTAACAGATTCAAAATCAGAAAACCTATTTTTTATGAGCGGCAAGCTTTTGAATCTGTTACTCACAGAATAACCTGAATCAAACAATGAAAGGGATTATTTTTTCCTTTTAAGTGCATTTGGATAAAAAAAACTTATCTTGAATTTTTTTATTTTTAACTCTTCAGTTCTGTTTTTATTAACAATTAATAGAAGCTTGTTTTGAATTCTTTTTTCGTTTATTTATTTTTCATTCTTCAGTGTCCATGATGTTAAATAACCAGTTTAGTAGTTTCTATCTAATTTATTTTCGAATTTTGGCAAAAAGATCATAATCTACTACTCCAAAAACCCCTAGATACCAATTTTGAATAGAATCGGGCCATAATCACAAAAAAATTCCGCCATATTGGAGCCGCCATTTTGTTTTTCCTCGAGCAAAAGTTCATTGTCACTGGAATCATTCACAGCTGCCAAATTTCAAAACAATCGGACGATTGGAAGTGGGTCAAATTTTACTTGCAAGATTTGATTACAAACAGACAGACACACAGAGACCTGGACTGGTAAAACTAAAAAAATTAAAGTTTGTTGAAAAAATCCCCGGCCCCAAAATTCCCCACATACCAATTTTGAATAGAATCGGACCATAAAGGTGGTGTCCCCTCGAAAATCTAAACAATATCGAATCAGTTCATTCACCAGGGTTTTTAGACATCTTAGTTCCATACCTCCATAACCCGTTTCAGCACTAATTTTTACTGTGTCAGGACTTTGTTATCTTGAAGTTCACTGAGTTTTTGCCCACCTATTCGTTTTTAGCAGACTTCGATGCCTATAATTTCAATTTGTACATAAAAAATCAGTAAAAATGAGTGAACATACTGAAAAAAGGGTTGCTTTGAAAGCGAACCAAACTTTTTTTTCGAGGCATGTAACTGAAATGAAAGACTTGGAAGAAATAGAACAGTTGCAAGATAGATTGAGAAAGTACAACAAGTTTTGACGGAACTTGGGGAAATTTGGACTATCACTCAAATGTCTTCTCAAGACACAGAAGGATAATATTCTGAAAGGCAATCCTTCTAAGATTATTTCTTTTCACGAACTGCAATTGCAAAAAAAATTATAAGTGAATTTGAGAGCATTTGTTACAATGATCAAGTTTTACCCAAGGTTTCCGCAGTTTCAGAATCATGATATTGTTGGAAAACATAACAGATTACCCACAATACAATTGCCAAAATTCTGTGGGGATTATTCTAATTGGTTGGAATTTCACGATACATATGAATTTTTTATTCATGATAACAAGGGTATTGGTAATATCCAGAAATTTCATTATTTGCGTTCTGCTCTCGACGGAGGCACGGCTCAGGTGATCGGATCACTTGAATTTACATCAAACAATTATACAGTAGCGTGGCAGTCCTTACTCGACCAGTATAATAATAATAGGCTCTTGGTTCAAAACCTTGTGAAGGCTTTATTTGATATTGAACTATTGTCAAGAGAATCGTCAGAAGGGCTGAGAAAAATCAATGATGCTGTTTCAAAGAACTTGCTCGCATTGAAACAATCAGAGCAACCTATTGAAGATTGGGATACTCTTGTAGTTTACTTTATTTCAAGCAAATTAGATCCTTAGACATTACGGGAATGGGAAAAGTTCAAAGCGTACAACAATGTTCCATCCTTTGACGCTTTCACGAAATCCCGCGTCGATTTCCTAGAAACCCCACAATGAAATATTATGACCAAATGTCACGAAGAGGTAGCGTAAGGGGTTTTCTTGAAACAGAAAACGGTCCTCACCAATTCATTACAAAATGCAGAGTATGCGGTAAAGAACATTACCTTCATAATTGTAGCGATTTCTCGATACTTTCCTCTAGCGATAAAATCGAGAAATTGAAAAACTCAAAACTTTGTTAGAACTGTCTGAGACCAAGGCATAACAGCAAAATTCGTCGTAGGGGAACATGCAAAAAATGTGAGTCAAAGCATCACACTTTATTACATGTAGAAAAGACAATATTCTTAAAATAACATAACAACGCTGTTGTCTCAAATTTCGAACCCTCAAGTTTTTTTATCTACAGGTTATGTTGGAATTTTAGACAAAGAGAAAAATGGGCATACAATACGAGCATTACTAGATTCTGGATCTCAGTCGAGTTATATAACACAGGAATTATCAACACGATTGGAATTAAATGAATCTAAAGTACATATTTCTGTCTTTTGAATAAATCAATCAATTACAAATATCAACTGAAAGTGCGAGGTGACAATTCAATCTATACATAATGATTTCAAAGAT
Source organism: Gonioctena quinquepunctata (assembly GCA_018342105.1). Lineage (NCBI taxonomy): Eukaryota > Metazoa > Arthropoda > Insecta > Coleoptera > Chrysomelidae > Gonioctena > Gonioctena quinquepunctata. The sequence continues at coordinate 143,995 of JAFIRS010001711.1, forward strand.
AATATTTCATGCTTTGTTATTCCTCAAATTACAAGCAACTTGCCCATTCTACTGTTGAACATTTCAGAACTCAATATTCCAAAAAAAAACTTGCTGATCCTTGCTTTTTGAAGCCTCAAAAAATAGACATGCTCATAGATTCGGATTTATTTCGGAGTTTACTATGCATAGGACAGATCTCATTGAGCCCAAATGAACATTTACTACAATAATCAAGTTTTGAGTGGATTATTTCGGGATCGTGTCGCAAAAGTCAATCTTCTTCAATTTATTGTCGTTTCAGCCAAACCGAAGGCATTCAAAGTCAATTATCGCAATTTTGGGAATTAGAAGAATGCTGTCTCGGAAAGCCTTTATCCAATCAAGAGAAAGCATGTGAAAATCATTTCAACAAACATACTCAGCGCATGGACAACGGTAGATTCGTCGTTAAGATACCAGTCAAAGGTTCTATTGAAGTTAGGCGAATCATTCGAACACGCATAATCTCGATTTTTAACACTAGAACGGAAATTACAAAGGCAACCAAAGTTAAAAGAACAATATGTAGATTTCATCAATGAATATCAGAGTTTAGGACATATGCGCAGAGTTTCAATAACAGAAAAGAATGAAGACGGATCAAATATTTGTTATTATATGCCGCACCACGGAGCAGTTAGAGAGGAGAGCCTCACAAGGAAGTTGAGGGTTGTTTTCGATGCTTCTGCTCCGTCGAGCAACAGGTTTTCATTCAATAAGCTGGACCGATAATACAAAATGAACTTTTTTTAATATTGATCAGTTTTCAACAATACAAATAGGAAAGACGTTGCAGAAATGTATTGCCAACTATTAGTCGCACCAGAACACCGTTGTTTACAAAAAATACTTTGGCGCGAAAACACAACTGAACCTTCAGAGACTTTCGAACTGAACACAGTAACAAACGAAACAACAAGTGGTTCTTTCCTCTGTATGAGATGTCTTTTTGAATTGGCAAAACAAAATGAGATTGAACAGCCTGACTACGCAGAACGAATCATATCCGATTTCTATATTGATGATATTTTGAATTGAAGTTTCTTTCAAATAATCAAGAAGTTCTGAAATATATTGATGAAAATGATTGCCTGCCAAAAATAATACAATAAGGAATCAACGAAATCTCCAATACCTTGGAATTAACTCGGTGCCCTTCTCCTGATAATATGATGTATACCATCAGCAAAGCACCATCTAATCTCAAAGTTACTAAACGCATCCTATTTTCGAACATATCGCAAGTTTTCGACCCTATTGGCCTACTGAGTCCGTATACAATTCTTGCAAAATCACTTCTGCAGAAATTGTGGTTGGGAAAGATCAATCGGGATGGAGGTTAACCTCTATATATTCATTCATTTTGGTCAGACTTCAGAAAAAAAATAACCAATTTGAATAATCTTTGTATAAACCGTCATATACTTTGTTCTAATCCTCAAAGTATAGAAATGCATGGCTTTGCTGATGCATCTGAAAAAGCATATGGCGCCTGCATATTTGAGAAGCATAGGTCAAAATAAATGTGAATCTACTCTACTCTAAGACAAAGCTCTCTCCACTTGATACAATAACTTTATCACGTTTGGAATTATCTGGTGCTTCAATATTGGCAAGACTAGCAAATTAGGTATCAAAATTCTTAGATTGCAAATTGATGGAAGCCAATTCTGGCTATATTCTACGATCGTATTAAGGTGGCTGAAAAATACACCAAACGAACTCAAAACATTTGTGAGTAATAGAATCTCAGAGATACAAGACTCAACTAGTTCCGATACTTGGTGTTATGAAGCCAGTAGTAATAATCCAGGAGATATTCACGGTTCAATGCTTGATAAAATGGAGCATTCTCAGCTCTGCTAGCACGGGCCTTCTTGGCTTGTAGAAGATCTTAAAAAGTGGCCTGAAAATTCACATACAATTCTCATCAATGACTTCCTCAAAGTACGAAAAAACGTTCAATCCTTTATTCAACAGAATATCCAGAAAATTTCCATTCAATGATTTTTCAAAACTGACAGAGTTAAGGCTTGTGTTATCTTAGATTTTCAGATTTAAAAACGATTAGCAGACATCGGAAGAAACACGCAATTTCAGTCCTTCATCAGCCCAAGAACTTACTTTCGCTTTTTAATGTCTGAAAAAATTAGACACCCTTGAGCCTCAAACAAACAAGAAACCCTTGAGCCTCATTCCTTTGTTGGATGCAGGAGGAGTTTTAAAAGTTGGTGATTGATTACAAAATTCCTTGTATACCACTGATAAAAAATATCTAATCATCACTCAACAAGATTGATATTTGAATATGAGCATTCAAAACTCATGCATGCTGGACCCCAGTAACTATTGGCTTCTGTTAGGGAGCAATTTTGGCTCATGGAGGGTAGATGTCCTGCAAAAAAAAAGATTATTAGAAATTGTGTCATTTGTTTTCGTACCAAACCAAAAACTGTACGACCGCAAATGAGCCAATTATCTGAGCCTCGCCTCCAACCAGGGCCACCGTTCAATACCACAGGAACTGACCACGCAGGTCATATTTTAATAAAAAATCGGAAAGGTAGAGGTGTAAAACTTAATAAGTGTTACATAGGACTTTTCATTAGCTTTGCCTCAAAAGCAATACATTCAGAACTTATCACTGATTTAACAAAAGAATCATTTTAATGGCATTAAAAAGATTCATATCTTTCATATCTCGTCGTGGAAATCCAATACGTATATTTTCAGATGACTGTTCGAATTTTGTTGCAGCGTGTTCTGAACTCAAAAACTGGAGGGGAATTTTCACCTGAGCATAAATATGTTTTCACGGAATATTTTGCTGAACATAATGTTGAATGGCAATGTATTCCACCTTACTCTCCACTTTTTGGCAAAATATGGAAGGCTGGAACCAAATCTAGCAAAGAATACCTAAAGAGAGTTGTAGGCAATGCACATCTCACTTTCGAAGAGCTTAACATTGTCCTGGTGCAGGTAGAAGCAGTGAACTCCCATCCCCTTTTCCCTCTTCCAAATGATCCTGAAGACCTCAACTCCTGCTCACTTTCTGATCGGGATATCTCTAGTGTCAGTGACAAAACCCGATTTGAAAGATAATCCATTCAACCGTTCATCCAGATATCAATTAATCCAACAATGTCAACAACATTTTTGGGATCGCTGGATGAAGGAATACATTTGCGAACAACAATAAATGACCTGATGGAAAGCAACGCAGGGAGAACTCAAAATTGGTAATATGGTTCTTATTGAAGAAAACAACTCTCCACCATAACGTTCAGAACAATTCCACTGGACTATGTGATATTATTGAAATCAATTGTTAATTTGTCATACTGACAGATAATCTATGTACTTGTCCAAACGATTTCCATTGATTCATTAACCCATACAGAAGAATTCAAAACAGACACATCTACCTGGTCTTTTGAATTTCAACATGTGATTCGTTAGATTCAAAGCCATCACTAGTATTCTTAAACCAAACATGTCTTTATCTATTGTATCACTTCCTGCACCTGACTTGTGAGTACTCAACAAAATTTCAAAATAATTTAATTTTCTCAACCTAATTTATCAATTAATTTTTTTAACTCTATTCAACTCGAGTATTTACTTTCAGGAAGCACTGAAGATGACGAAAGTCGAAAGCGCTTTGCACATTTATTGAAATATACACTTTATACAAAATCAAAAATTGTTCTTTTAATAAATCTATAAACACAATATAACGACATATATTCATTGAGAATATATATATTCATTGAAACTCACATTTTAACAACATTTATAGCAATGGAAACTGGAACTTTTGATTATTTTCAATGGTTTTTTCAGAATAGTTTTCATGTAAGTATGAATAATGTTTGGGATATTTTTATGGTTTCTAAATGTATGTACATTACTATATTTCTGTTTTAAAATTTCCGCCTGTATTCTAATAATGTAATAAAAACTTAATAAAAATGAATTCACATACTCCTAGTTTTTCTATTGTATTACTTCCCAAATATTAGTGGAGCTGACAATACTGTTTGTTATTTTTCAACATCTTTGGACAATATAATTTTTGCTTGGCGCGCGATCTCGGATCCTACCTTCATAAGGTACAGGATAATTCTGATTATCGGTAGCCACCTTAATCCCGTCCATTAGAAATTGGAAGATAGAAATTGGAGATAAAAACTTTTTAACAAAAAATTAAACCGACGAAATACGGAACTGGAAAGTAAAAAATTAAATGAACCTTCTTAGTCTCAATAACTAAGCTCCTGAACTAATGTAAGTAACTAATTTTGAGTCGGCGCCAAACAAACAAGCAAATGAATTAGGTAAGGCGTAAAATGATGGCATCGAGTTGGGCGGTGACATTCTGATAATTTTTTTGAAGTAATTTAATGATCTTCGATTATTGTTCGTTTAGCGCCAACTCAATATTAGTTACTTACATTAGTGTAGGAGCTTAGTTATTGAGACTAAGGTTTATTTTATTTTCTACTTTTCAGTTCCGTATTTCGTCGATTTAATTTTTTGTCAAAAAGTTTTTATTTTTCAATTTTTCGTGGCTGAAATCTACTAATTACTAACTGTTTGTTTTTTGAATACTTCCAAAATACTTACTTACCCACCTTACTTCAACTATTACCAGTTGAATAATATGATTATCAACTTTTACTATTTGTTGTGATATAAATTATTTTTGTTGTTCTGGTTGGTTTATTTCATTTATTACATAACATGATATACATCATTCCATCCTCTCATAGAATATAATGATTGTGATAATGACACTAGCGATCCGTCATTGTCAACTACATATGTGTGCCAATGTTCACAAGTGAAAAATCAATTATCCCCTATTTTTCCACCCGTAAGGGTGGATAATTCCATTCAAAATCCAAATATGATCAACTATGAGGTATACCCTATCTGATAAAAAAAGAATCATCCAAATCGAAGATACCAGTACAAAGTTATGCCTGATAGAATTGGTTAACGGACCAGAGTTCAAAGGGTGAGTGATCAATATCCTCCATTTGGCTGCCCTTAGGGGTGGATTTCATCTTTCGAATTCAAATGTGACCAACTTCGAAGTACACCCTATCCACTGAAAAATCGAAATCGGACGCCTCAGTAAAGAGTTATGCGTGATCATACATAAAAAAATATGGAAAAAAAAATATATGTGCGTCGACTAGAGAACCTCCCCCTTTTTGGTTTCGTCGGTCAAAAAGGACTCGCAATGATGATCTTTGTATTCGATTTTTTATCTGGAAATTATGAAGGGTATTATTTAAAAGTCAGTTTTGCGAAAAAAATGCAATATTTTGTTTGGTTTTTTGGGCTTATAACCTTTCAAATCTCATTAGATGAAAATGAAGTTGAATTCGTTCCGGGAATTCGAACGATCCCTAATGATTTTCAGCTTTTATATCGAAGCCATTTTCAAACACAGATATTTCTCGTATTGACCTACCGGATTGTATTGTATAACTTCCACTTACTCATGTATTCAATACTCCATAAATGGGATATTTTTTTTTTCATTATCGCGATGAATCAAATAGACATAATACCTGGTTGATACAAAAGGATTTTTTCTGTAAATAATGGATCAAACTCTTTAGCGAATGACTGAGTCTCTTGTATAAAAGAAAATCGCACAAAATTCGATTCAGTGTTTAAGTACATCAAATTTGAAAAACATTCATCATCATGTATTTGATACTCACACTCTTAGCTATTGCCTTGAGCTCCGTGAGTCCCATCCAAGGGTCCGATGACAGTTTGCTGTCAGTGGTGCAGGTAAATATTCAAATAATAATTGATTAGGACTCATTTCCAAATCTGTCAGGGACTTGAATACTTTTATTTATTCTCTTTATGTCCAACATCTTCCTTCGTCAACTTTCTCCATTCATTGCAGTAATGAGCCAAAACTACATAAGGGCAGTTTTGCTATTCCGTTGTTTGGGTTTCCGTAATAAATTTTCACAAGCTTTTATCATTTAACCATTCATAGGCAAATATATATTTATGTTTTATTTTCGTGTTCATGTAGGTTATAGATTAGTTAAATCATCAGGTGAAGGAATGAAAGAATATTTCGAAAAAAAAATAAGCCTTCTTTTTTTTCCATGCTGGTTGATATTTCGTCCAAATGAAAAAAGGTAATTCAAGAAATCAAAAAACTTCAGAAAAGATGAAAACAAGATGACCAGAAAATTATGTTTTGAGAGGTTAACTATTAAACTTGATACCGTAAACAATCTCACGCAGTCGGAGACAATAATATATCTCCATTGTTGAATTAAAGAAGATGCCTCCGACTGTGTGACATCGTTTACAGTATTGAGTTTGATAGTTAACCTCTCAAAACATAATTTTCTGACAATATTTTCTGCTCATCTTGATTCAATTTTTTTAAAGTACACTTTTTACGCAGATGGGTTTCTTATATTTTAAATTAACTTTTTTTTGTGATGATAATTTTCACAATATCTTTGAACTTTATGTATCTCATCCTATCTGGTTTTCTAGAAATACTTTCCCCCTCATGAAAGATGGAATCAAATATCAAAAAGTGGAATAATTTGAAAGATCCCAGAGATTATACACAATTCTCTGATTTGCGGAAGAATCTCAAAAAATGCATTGAGGGTGATTATAATAGATATATTCAAAAACAAGAAAATAAACTAAAAAAGGGAAGCGAAAGTTATTTGGTCTCATATAGCTACTGTAGGGGAGGTTATTTTATTTCAGATCTATTCCAGTCTTATCTAAAATTTCTCCTATCGAAGTCATTTTTCCATAAATCAGAAGTTCCAGACATTTTACTTTTCATAGCAATGTCGGAAATTGTCTATTCAAATATTTGCGCATTCTGTAATGTTTTTTTTCTTCATAAAGGTAATTATTTGCCATTGATATTGTAGATATTTTCATGTAGGAGAAAAATGCATATTTGTAGTGTTGCAATACATAACATATGTTATATTTATAATTAGATGAAAAATATACAGATTGGCATATCTTGATGCATGAAAATAAGTTTGAAGTGAGTTTTTTGTGTTACAAATTATGGTAAAGAGCCTCAACTTAGTCATTCTCATTGGGTAGGTACTTATTTGCCTAGGGTCTACAATGATTCTCATTTTATTGAATATAAAACATGGTATGTAATAAAAAAAAGATTACTCAGGATTATATTATCATTGATATCTTCCCCTGGTGTATCTCAGCTATCCAGGATTATAAAAAAACAGAAAGCCACTTTATATTTTTTTGTCAAAGTGTAGGTATATGATATTTTGATTGCAAATACTAAACCATACACGTCCTATACAGGGTATATCTTCATGAGTTAACGCGATCTTTATAAAGAGTACTAAAAGTAGCATGACTGTTGGAACTAAATCAATATATTAACGCGTTGTGCTGTTCAGAATCTATATGCAACGGTTTCTTACAATATTTCGGCGATGTCTTTGAAAATAACCAAACTGAGTGCTTGATCAATGTAAAACAATCGAGAAATTGCTTTGACATAAATTATACAGGGTGTTACCAAATAAGTGCGAAATATTCCAAGGGGTGATTTCTTGTCGAAAATTGAAGGCGGTATTTTATGTAAACAAGAGCTGTTTGGCCTTTCCTCAAAAAGTTACACGCTTCCAAAAATGAGAAAAAAAATTTTTTTCTTGAAATTGCTGAAGAGTTGACAGAATGGCATTTTGTGGGCATGTTCTTCCAATAAAAAGGCTATCTATGAATATTTTTTTAATTTTGTTGTGATCTTTCAAAGGGGTGAAGCATGCAACCCCTATTCCATTTTTTTCCAGAACTTTTACACGAAAAAAAATTTCTCAATTTGAAAATATGTGTTGAGAAGAGTGATTCATTGCCAAACTCGTTTTGACCCATGTGTTGAGTCCGTTAAAGCAATAGTTTCCGAATGAAAAGATAAAATACAACTTTGTGCATGGACGGATCTTCTGTAAATGGAATCTAAAAATCTAGTAGGTGGCTGTCACGTTTTGTTTGCACAACTTGTGACTTCAATCGTAGCATTTTGAAATCATTTCGCTAGTTTTAACTTTCAATATAGGCATGTACCAGTACCATGTTTTGTTATATAGAATATCGAATTGAAAATACTAACAAAACAAAGAAAGAGGCAACAAAATCAAACGGAACGGAGTTATAAAATCTGCTCGGAATGAACACCTCCAACCATTAGACAGGAATCAAGTCTTCGTCTCATAGACTGGCGCAAACGTTGAAATATTCCTAGTGTGTTTTGGATTGTCTCGAAGACTGCAATGATGCGATTCCTTAAATCATTCACGAATTCAATGGGGGTCGTATAAACCAAGGACTTGGGAGGCCATGGTTGAGGTCCTGCTATGCCTATCCAATGATTTGGATACACGTCGTCCAAGTACTGACGAACAGTTATACTGAAATGGACAGGCGCACCATCGTACAAATTGTGTGATGAGATTTCACGCGCTGAGGATACATCTCTGCATAGAGCCGTCTGCTTCCAAAGAATTTCCATTGGCACGACCATACATAAAATGCATATCGGCCATTTGAGCGTTAGTGTAATTTCACATATTTAAGATTAAAAAGACACAACTGAACTTCCAACTACCACATGAAATCAAAGCGACAGCCACCTACTAGATTTTTTTTATATTAAAATACTACGATTGAAGTCACAAGTTGTGCAAACAAAACGTGACAGCCACCTATTTGATTTTTTCAATTCCATTTACAGAAGATCCGTTCATGCACAATGTTGTATTTAATTTTTTCATTAGGAAACTATTGCTTTTACGGACACAACAAAACAGTTAAAAAAGTTTTGGAATGAATCATTTTTTTCAACGCATATTAAACATACATTTTAAATTGAGAAATTTTGTTTCATTAAAAAGTTCTGGTAAAAAATGGAATAGGGGTTGCATGTTACACCCCTTTCAAAGATCACAACAAAATTAAAAACATATTCATAGAAAGCTTTTTTATTGGTAGAACATAAAATGCCATTTCTTTAACTCTTGAGCAATTTCAAGATATTTTTTTCTCATTTTTGGAAGCGGGTAACTTTTCAAGAAAAGGCCTTAGAGCTTTTGTTTACATAAAAGACCCCCTTTAATTTTCGATAAGGAATCACCACCAAAAACTTTCGCACTTATTTGGTAACACCCTGTATATCACGCAGTCGAATAGCTCGAATGGTGCCAGTCTCTAAAAATGGTGAAGAGTCTGATATATCAAATTATAGAGCGATTTCTCTCTGCTCTGGTGGCTGAAGTTTTGAATGAATTGTAACCTCATAACTTTTTTCAAGTTAAACATTAGGTTACAATTCACCAACATAGCTTCAATAAGAATAGAACGGTCACAACCAATCTTCTCCCGTTTGTGCAGTATATTGACGAATCCATGAAACATGGTGATTTAAAAAAATATAAACTCGTACGAATTCCACTGCGTAGATAATTTTGTGATATATTTTTGTTTACAAAGTCTTCAATAATCTTGTCGACTCGGATATTTCGACTCCTCACTCAATTGTAGTCCTTACATAACTGAAAATAGACTCACATTTTACATAAAAAAATCCCATAGTAATTACTACAACAATAAGATCTAAGAATTCATACACCTCTATATGCGATACTCGATTAGATACCTTCATTTACTCCACTAACCTGTTCGAAAAACATCATAAGACCTTACTGTGTTCTAACTATAATTTCCTCCCAGAATAAAAAAAATAATTTGATATGCTCATACTAGATATACTAGGAATAGACAATTGAATTGTTCTTTGCATACTCTCACTATTCTTCACATCCTTTTTTTGTTTTCGCAGATGATGGGACTCCCATATGTGAGACCCGTGTCAATTTGTATGATTGTGTAATTATGTGTTGATCTTTGCATACTCTTACTATTTAATTTCTTCACATCCTTTTTTTGTTCTCACAGTCAGGTTCCCATATGTGAGATCAGTCTCAATTTGTATGATTGTGTAATTATGTATTGATATGTTATAGGATACGCTTCTTCAGCTGTCTGTTGAGCGGCTTTGTTCTGCAAATAAATAAGAATGAATGAACAAATTCCGTTAGTTGCAAAAAAGGCTGTTTTCAAAATATTATTTTATAATAACACCAATGATGGTGATAGTAATTACACAACAAAAACTATGGGAAGAAAACAAATAATGCAACATATGATTGTAACGGACGAAGTTAATCCACATATATATCCTGAAAGTATAGAAAAATTAAAAATATATTTTGAATTGACGCGACAGACAATTGATGAAAATCTATAATTGAAGTAAACTAAAAAACACTTCACTACGATTTTCACAGAAATTGGTTTACAAAATCCACGACACTTGTTTTGCTATACTTTATCTTTTTCAAGTGGAGAAACTGAATTACAATTACTGGGGTTTGATATAAATAATAGAACCAGGTAGTCAGTTGGATATTAGGTAATTGAGTTATGATTGGACGAAATATTATTCAATTTCTAGTGAACAGATTTAGAAGGGGCAGATTGGTCGTTCAATAAGTATTGTGAATTCTTGTCTTTGTTAATCTCTAAGCTCTCTAGGAGATCGAATTTTTTAGCTTTCTTTCCTACATACAAAAGTTCAAAGTAATTAGCAAAGCATTGCTTTTCAGTCAGGACATTGTTAGCGAAAGTTGAATTAGATTTGCCCTTAATAAAACTCTATGCTCAGATATGCGTTGTTCGAAAGTTCTACCTGTTTGTCCTTGGTACTTGGTACTTGGTACTTGGACAAGTACCACATGTTAATTTATATACTTCAGATTTGTCAAACTTAATACAAATTATTATTAAATTGCACATAATTTTGTGTTAAACAAACTGTTAGTCTAATCAACAAGTTCAAAAACGTGTTAAATATATATAACGCTCCTAAAAATATGAGCGATAGCTCATTTGATTCCGAATGACGTCTAGAAAAATGTTTTCCAAGGGTTTATTAGCACGTAAAAAATTGCGATTGTTATTAACAAAATGAGATTAAAAAAAGAAGGTATTTCGTTTTTCGTTGATAATTTCTAAAATAATGATATTTAAGGAATTATGAGAAAAGATCCTGAAAGAAGAGGAAATTTCCAATAAAAAAATTCCACCTCCCGAAACTCTATCTCTTTTATTTATAATTTTTTTTAACGCTGAAAATAGGGCTCCGCGAGGTCGTTACGGCATAGGCGCACCGTCTAAAAAGCAGTCATATCACCTAAAATAATTTTTTTATAGTATTAAATAACAATTTGAAAATTTGAATAAATTATGGTGTAATCTAGACACTTGAACGAAAAGAAACACGGTAAAAAAAAATTCATGTCGATTTTTCAAAAAGTTACACCATTGTTAATTAACTATTTTTTTTCCAATTACTGTTTTTATAAATTACGACATAAAAGTTCAAATAATTGGTCTATAGAATTTTCGCTCCGTGGAGCTCTTTTCATTCAGGTACTCAATGAAGCAATGCAATTTTTTTTTATTAAAGTTTATTATTTTGTTAATAATAATTTTTTTAAATTAACAAAAAATGAAATTTTAAATAAAATTTTTTTTTATATTTTATTATTGCTTTTTTTTTATTGTTTATAATCGTTTTTTTTTATATTTCAATTGTTTAAATAATCATTTGAGGAATCATTTTATTCTCAAAAATCATCTTCTTCAATAAATTAAGGGAGAAATAATTTTTTTTTATAAATAATTTCATTGTTTATTAACTTAACAATTTGTAATAAACAAATAACATTAACCGTTATATTTCTTTAGGAAACTTCAAAGAATAACAAAACCAACTATGTATAACAAAGTATAGAAAAAAATTCTAAAATCCCAAAATAGTCTGTTTGTTTATAAACAATTTCTTAACAAATGACGTAAACATTGTTTTTTCAATGTTAATTAATACCTATATCAGATGCAGAAACAGCGATTTTTTTTTGATAACATTTTTTATAAATTTAATTTTTTGTTAATTTAAAAAAATTATAATTAACAAAATAATAAACTTTAATATTTTTTTTTTGCATTGCTTCATTAAGTACCTAAATGAAAAGAGCTCCACGTAGCGAAAATTTTATAGACCAATTATTTGAACTTTTATGTCGTAATTTATAAAAACAAAATGGAAAAAAAATAGTTCATTAACAATGGTGTAACTTGTTGAAAAATCGACATGAAATTTTTTTTTCCAAGATTTTTCTCGTTCAAGTGTTCAGATCACATCATAATTCATTCAAATTTTCAAATTGTTATTTCATACTATAAAAAATGTATTTTATGTGATATAACGGCTTTTTAGACGGTGCGCCTATGCCGTAACGACCTCGCGGAGCCCTATTTTCAGCGATAAAAAAAATTATAAATAATAGAGATAGAGTTCCAGGAGTTTTAATTGAAAATTTCCTCTTCTTTCAGGATCTTCTTTCATAATTCTTTAAATATCATTATTTTAGAAATTATTAACGAAAAACTAAATACCTTCTTTTTTTAATAACAATCGCAATTTTTTACGTGCTAATGAACCTTTGGAAACATTTTCCTAGATGTCACTCGAAATCGAATGAGCTATCGCTCATATTTTTAGGAGCTTTATATCATTTAACACGTTTTTGAACTTGTTGATTAGACTATGTAAGTAAATCCAATATCTCATCTTTGATGATCGAATTAACATGGTTTCTATCCAGTAGGTTTCCTATTAGTATGATTGTTTCATCTGGTGGTATGCTCGGAAAATTGTTTTGAACATCGAAAGAAATGAGTTTGGAATTTTTAGGAAGATGCACCATCTGAATTTTGTCAATTGATTCATATGAATTCTTCAAGCCAAATTTAGGAACAATTACTCTTGATGAGATCAATTAATTTTTCAGAGATTTTCACTGATGGTGCTGTAATGAATGAAACTACTGGCCGGCTAGAATAATTTTCTTTGTGAAGTTTTATAAGTGAATAGAGTCTTGAAATTTGGGGGAATCATAGTAGTGCCTTATTTCTTTCACTTATAAAACTCTATAAAGAAAATTACTCTATCCGGCCAGTAGTATCTTGCATTACAGCACCATCAGTAAAATTCTCTGAAAAATTAATGGATATGATCAAGACTGATTGTAAATTTCCTAAATTTAGCTTGAAGAATTCGTATGAATTAATTGCCAAAATTAAGAACGTGCATCTTCCTAAAAATTCCAAACTCATTTCTTTCGATATTCAAAATCTTTTTTCGAGCATACCACCAGATGAAACAATCATACTAGTAGAGATCCTACAGGATAGAAACCGTGTTAATCCGATCATCAAAGATGAGATATTGGATTTACTTATAGTGAGTTTAACAAAAAAATATTTCAAATTTTGTAATAATTTTTATTCTTCTAGTGAAGGGTTAATAATAGTCCGTTACTTGCGAAAATATTCATGGATAATCTCGAAAGTCACATTTATAACAACCTGTTGATAAAAAACTTCTCATACTGGTATAGATATGTAGACGACATCTCATGTTGCTTCGTAGGAACTGATAAACAACTAAATACAATAAAATTTACAGAAGTAATTGAAATGAATGATTCGATGAACTTATTAGATTTGACCATAACGAAAATAAACAATAAACACGATTTTAGCCGCATATAACAGTATGATCCACAGACCTCCAGTAAAATTTCTATTTATTTAAGACATAAAGATATTAATATTGCTTACAGAACAAATAATTCATTGAAAACAATTAAGATCGAATTGGAAAGTCTGACCAATCTGGAGTATATACACCAACATGTGGTACTTGTCCAAATTTTCACATAGGACAAACAGGTAGAACTTTCAAGCAACGCATATCTGAGCATAGAAACAATTTTATTAAGGACAAATCTAATTCAACTTTCGCTAACCATCTCCTGACTGAAAAGCATTGCTTTGCTAATGACTGAACTTTTGTTAGTAGAAAAAATAGGTCAAAAACGCGATCTCCTAGAGAGCTTAGAGATTAACAAAGACAAGAGTTTCCAATACTTATCAAATGACCAGATTAATTTGAATAATTCGCCGCTTTTAGAACTGTTACTAGAAATTGAATGATCTTTCGTCCAATAATCACTTAATTACCTAATATCCAACTAACTACCTGCTTCTATTATTTATATCAAACCCCAGTAATTGTAATTTAGTTTCTCCACTTGAAGAATCTATATCATAGCGAAACACGCGTCGTGGGTTTTGTAAACTAATATTTGTGAAAATCGTAGTGAACTGTTTTTTCAGTTTACTTTAATTAAAAATATGTCATTTGAAGAATATTTATTATTTTCTGGGGGACAATTTTTCCCATCCATCCATCCATCACCGGGTTGGTTATTATTTTGAATACAATTGGCATATCATTGTACTCCCTGTAGATCTGATGGTAAAAACTGAGAAATAGATATTTATCTTATGGTGAGGGATTGAAGTATCGTTTATTCATCTTTTGTGAGAGTAAACAGAAATTCTTCATCATGTGGTTCACAAAACCTCTACACGTGCTATTGTCAGCGAAATGATTGTCTCAGTTTCACACACCCAATTCAATGGAATTCATATGCTTTTTGTTTTCTTCAACAAATTATTGGCTGCATTTTGTGATATAAAAAGAGAAAATGCTTCATTCTCATATTGGTCACGTTGAGCGATACAGTAAGACATTGTATGTCGCATTTTCAGAAGTCCAGTCTCAAGGAAGAGTTTTTATTTTTCAAATACGAATAAGGACTTTTTGATGTGCCGCCGATTTGATTGTTTCAGCTCATCCTTACTACTCACAATTCCATTAAAGTCCAGTTACATTTGGAATGAGTCGTATAGAATTTAAATTGAACATCTAGCGATTTTCTAACCTCCTTCTACAGTGCCTTGAGAATGTTTCATCATTTTAATGTTCATTACTAAAGGTGATCTTCCCAGAAAAATATTTCCATGTGAATTCAATGACCGCGCAGAGTTGTTGATAGTGAAACTTCTCTCATTTCTCAGATTACATCTTTTGTTATCGTTTTTTCGGTTATGTTTTCAGATATTCAGGCACGGACAAAGGACACCTGTTTTACACTACACCAACGATCCTTACTCTGATTCCTCGTACTGGCCAGTTAGCGCAGGTCAATTGACCAATGTGAGTATACCCAACTCAGTCGTAGGTTCACAGTTGAAATCTCTCAAAATTAAAATACCCTATTGTTCTCTACATGACAGTCAATTCAAAAATTGAATCATTATCTCCGAATATGTACTAATACCATTATCATTGGAATAACAATACTTTTTTTTTCATTAGGTTGGAAAACATCAGCATCAAGCTCTAGGTCAGTTCACTCGCCAGAGATACAACGGATGGTTACCGGAAAAATATAACAACACTTACTTCTACGCTCAAACCACAGATATCGACAGAACTCACATGTCTGCCCAAAGTAACCTTCTGGGCTTATATCCCCCAGCAGGCGACGATATCTGGAATGAGAATGTTCTGTGGCAACCGATTCCTGTTCACCCTTCGGATGGAAACATCACATCAACCACTTCTTATTGTACCGCTCTCACCAATGAACTCTCGAGAGTGCTGAACTATGACCCATTTTACGTGAATCTCAATGCGGAAAATCAGGAACTCTATTCTTACCTGACAAAAAATTCTGGAGTTAATATCACTGCTGTGAGTACTGTTGGGCTCATATATGATGTACTCATGATCGAGAAAGAGTTCGGTTACACCCTTCCGAATTGGACTGAGTCTATTTATCCAGAACCTGTGACGACATTGTCTGGATATGTTTTCAAAGCATATGCTTTCAATAGGAAGCTAGCTCGACTGAGTGAGTATTACCAACGTTTGTTTCTAGGTTCAGGTTGAAAACAGCCGTTAATAGCTTTCAGTAGTGATTTCAAGACGCCGTACGAATTGAGCATGTTTGGATTAACCTTTGCTACATTTCCGCCTGCTTTCATCAGAACCATATCTTGTGGGGTTATGACGGGATTCACAAATCGAAAGGATAATCATTTGCTGGACAGAAATTCTCAATTTTTGGCAATTATTTAGTAAACCTTAATTATAACCCTCCCCCCGATTACTTTTTCAACCAATTCCAATACCTATTTTTCGAATTATCAATGAATAATCAAGACTTTCTCTATTAAAGGTGCCGGTACTTTTCTAAACGCGGTTGTTGAACATTTCGAGTCCATCCTCAGTAACTCCACTACGAAGAAGTTCCAGATGTACAGTGCTCACGATACCAACCTGGCAATTATTCTCCAAGCTATAGGTGCATTCAATGACGTACCTCCTTACTTTGCCAATAGCATTTACTTCGAATTGAGAGAATCAAGTTCAACTCCATACATCAACATCTACTACAAAAATAAGGACGAACTTGAACAAATAACCGTGGAAGGATGTCAGTTCGATTGTACATTGGCAGATTTCAAGGCACTTCTTTCTGATATCATTGTCGATGTTGCCACGTGGACGGAAGAATGTTCGTTGTCTGAATTCTCCGAGGAAGCACAAAAATTAGTTGATATACTATTCAAACACCAGTTGCCTGGTGGTCCGGGACATCTTCTATAGTTTATTTCAGCTGATTCAAATCTTTCAATAAATGCCATGATTCTCTATATCTAGCACCTTTTCATTCAATACTCCATAATCCCCATTCCTAACCAAAATCGAAAAAATAAAACATTTTGTCAACGAACAAAAGTATTCGGTACCTTAAATTAACTTTTCAAAAATCATCATCATTGAAATACATTCGAAAGGAGAACACATGCTCATCTTGAAAGTATCATTTCAGTAGTTTATATATTCTGCGCTCCGAATAACAATATCATTTCTATAACTCCTCCATCCCTAGAGAGAAGATCTTGGGGTGGGCACAGGATTTTGAATCATCGGGACTTCTTGAGAATTCAATGGTTTCTCCCATGATTTATTTTTTATTTTTTAGAGTACACATAATACAACGCATAGATACAATAAGAATATATAGAAAAAAAATCGAATTAAACGGTTTTCTTCACATAAAGCATTCAATATAAAATTGAACCAGAAAATGGTAGATCTCAAGTGAAAAACAACTACTTTCTTGGGAAAAGATAAACTTTAACTGGCGGTACCTAGTGACAGAAAGAAACACTCCGAAAATCTCCCACCTTCTCAGTAGGAGTGGCAAGCCCGTCTAGCATATAGTGAAAGATAAGTGCCATGTGAAGTGGAATGAATAGAAAAATCGAATTAAACAGTTTTCTTCACATAAAGGATTCAATATAAAATTGAACCAGAAAATGGATCTCAGGTGGAAAACAACTACTTTCCTGGCAAATACCACGTAGAACGTTGAATGATATTCACCTGAAAATCCATGCATACTTCCATATAATATCAATGGACATTGAATGCAAATGTTTCTTTCTAATAAGCTCGATTATGTTTAATTTATGTCGTGTTCACCTAACAATCCGCATACCGGTTTCAGGCTTAGCCCTCATCATACGAGATAACAGCAAAGGTCCAAAGAACTCTGGCTGAAGTGAGACACAACGTAAACAAACCATCATCGAGCTTGAAAAACTATGGTACGCCGGAAAGATAAACTTAACTGGCGGTACCTAGTGACAGAAAGAAACACTCGAAAATCTCCCACCTCGTGTTTCTATAGATCCTTTCAGTAGGATGGCAAGCCCGTCTAGCATATAGTGAAAGATAAGTGCATGTGAGTGGAATGAATAGAAAAATTGAATTAAACGGTTTTTCACATAAAGGATTCAATATAAAATTGAACCAGAAAATGGTAGATCTCAGGTGAAAAACAACTACTTTCCTGGCAAATACCACGCAGAACGTTGAATGATATTCACCTGAAAATCCATGCATACTTCCATATAATATCAATGGACATTGAATGCAAATGTTTCTTTCTTTCTTTCTTTCTTTCTTTCTTTCTTTATCTTTCAAGAATATATAGATTAATACAGTCCAAATACTTTTCAATAAGTAAATACTGGAAAGCCTAAAATAGTGTCAACTTTTTGGTTTTGTATTTCTAAGGCACTTTTAAAATTTTTAATATCATCTTGATTGATAGAATCAATTTCCAAAGGCCTAAGTTAATTCGGGAGTCAATATTCGGGTATTTTCCTACTTCTAAATTTGGAAGTTCAACAAATTTGAGTCTTGATAACTTCGAATGGTAATGTCTTCAATTTTCACTTCACATTTTAAATTCAGTTCTAAAACAATTGATCCGTGAAGTAAAATATTGTCTTTGTCCGTATCACATTTTTGAACAACCTCAATATTCTTGGGTGTTGAAATAATCCAATTATTATTCCCTAT
This sequence comes from Gonioctena quinquepunctata, assembly GCA_018342105.1. Lineage (NCBI taxonomy): Eukaryota > Metazoa > Arthropoda > Insecta > Coleoptera > Chrysomelidae > Gonioctena > Gonioctena quinquepunctata. The sequence continues at coordinate 162,491 of JAFIRS010001711.1, forward strand.
TTTTTGGATTTTGACGTTTCCGTTCTTGACCTGTTCACAATAGGCTTGTGTCCACTAAGAATAAATCGGATGGATTGGAGTTTCTAATGAATAATCAGGATATGGAGATAACAAGAAAAAAAATATTTATTATAAAAAATAAAGATTATTATTTCAAGAAAATAAATTCGCTAAAATTATGTCACGTGACAGTGAACACCAATCGGAAAGTGTTACGTCACGCCGTGGTATCGGCATTGTTGTTGTTAACATTTTCGTAGAACCGAACAGTTTACATGACAAATTTTTCGTCTTTAGCAATTTTTGTCAAGTTGATACAGTTGTTCTCAATTATATCTTGAAAAACAAGTATAATCCGCTATGAAATCATGATTTAACAGAGCAAACAGTCGTAATTTGCTAAAAATTGACGCCGTTATGCTTGGCAGATTTTTTGCGTCAAACAGTGACTTTTGCTCATCCAAATTCCACAATGTTAAAATTCCGATGTAAGTATACACAAGTGTAAAATATATGGTATTAATATTTGAGTTTTGTACATTCCATATTCCGCTAGAAATCGATTTTATTTGGGATTTAAAGGAAGTTAAAAAGTATATATTATAAACGGGGATGAGATACACTACTATTGAAAATGTAATTTATAATGCTTAGTTAGTATTAGTTATGTTCTTCTAAATTGAAGATTTTGGCAGTACTTTGGTCTATTCAGATATATTTGTTATGTAATTGATACTCCCCGATTCAATAAACTTTTTTATTGATCTACATACTGCCGTAATTTGGATATTCTATAACAATAGTAATATTCAATAATTTTAATAAAAAAATAACAAACAAATGTAGTTTATGAAAAAGATGAAATGGGTTACATTAAATATAATTTAGGATTATTATTTGAGGAAAAATATGAATTTGGATCTGAAAGTAATTTCAACTAATTAGTTGATTTGATTTTAGCTCTTGAATTTGCACTTATCGCCCGTCACTTTCATCATAATATGAGATGAGTCGTGCCAAAGTTGGAATCCGATATAAGTATTTTATTTGCATTAGAAAGAAATTGAATGATTATTTTCCAAAAAAGTTAATTTTTTAATGAAATAAAAAAATATAATTTTATTAAGTATATGAAAAAATATTTATTTATCGTGTTTATTGAAATGAATTGAGAATTTAATTATTTGATTTATTGTATAATTAATTTTACAATTATTACCTGATACTTAAAATTTGGTTTTAATATTTGTAATGGGGATTATTTTATTTGCATTTGGGTTGGGTTTGCTTTTTACCAGACTGCGCGACGCAAGGGAGGGTAATGTGTTTATCATGTATGTATGTTTGTTCCTTTGTGGCGCTCTAGAGACCAAACGCAATGGCCGATTTTTATGATTCTTACGTCAATCAAATTGTCTTAATCTTGCGAGTGTCACTGATGACGGAATCCAACATGGTGACTACCAGAAGTCATATTGTGGATGAAGACATACAGTTATAATCAAAATTCAATATGGCGAGAACCAGACGCCATATTGTGAATAAAGACATGACAGTAATAATCAAAATTCTATATGGCGACAGCCAGACGCCACATTGTGACAAAATTCGTCAGGTTGCCGCCATATTGTGAAAAAGTTATAACAGCGTATAGCTTGGTCAGTAATTGGTTAATACGTCTTTTTAATGGAATATGAGCATATTAAGTTTCCTATTTTGTTGTAAATCAATGTTTCTGTTTCAATTATTCGCAATATTTCTCGAAATTCTTCTACCATCATTCGAGTAGAAAAGGTTTTTTTACTAATAATATTGTTCAAAATCTTTCGGCAGATGTGTGTCGCACCGAATGTATTTGTGGAAATGTTTCAGTAAAATCGAAATCAAACATAACTACTTCGAGGAAATTATCAGTTGAGGACACCAGTTTTTGATCCACTCTGTATATTTTATGTATCTGCAGAGTGAACTTTCCGTGAACGATCGAGTTTGTAACCGACTTTTCCGGAATTTTAGGCATTTGGATATATATATATATATAAGCAGGACTGGTGCAGTTTCATGAGAAATACATAATAGAATAATTCAAGAGATGCTGAATCATTCGCAATTGATATTGGTATACTACAAAATATCTTAGAATTATTGAAATGCCACCGCTCAATTTTTTGGAAATCACTGAAAAACTTGCTATCTTTGGACTCACCCTGTATATCGTCTGTACAAGCAGGGATCATTGTTTTCGACAGTGTATTCGAATTGGCTGTATGAATAATCGATTCGTACTCGATTTGGTTTATATATTCGAAAAAGTCCATTTGAAATTTTGGAAAAGTTATCTTTAGCACCCTATATAATATAAACTGTTGAATTCAGAGCGGTGGTGCAACGGAGATATTTGATCAGCATCACGAGTACTGCAATATATAAAAAATTTGAGCAAATTCACCAAAAGCCAATTTTCCATTGATGCGGTGCGAGGTCCTTTCTAGATGTGCAAATATGGCTTATTTTCGAACTGAATGAAACAAAATTTGGCTCAAAAATATTCTCCATCAATAACCCAATTGAGTCAAGAGGAGCCAAATTAGGTAGTTCCAAAATGGCAACTGTTGAAAGTTTTAAAAAATTCTCAATTGATGAAAAGGGAAACATTCTCAATTGAATATTGATAGAAAAATGTTTCTGTGAATTGAAAAATCCACGATTGAAATGAAGTTATTTTTTGTGAATGTCTGGTGAGTACTCTCTTTTGGAAAACATCCTTCTTTGCCTCATTCATCTTCATGAGTTCTTTATTAAGACTGGAATAGAAAATCAAATAACTATCTGAATGAAAATGCAAATTTGGAGTTAGGGCAAATTTTGGAGTTAGGGCCTTCTCAGAATATCAATCAGATGTAGTTCGATGTCCAGCGTGGCTTTAGCCGGGGAAGTAGTTGTTTTCTGTTAGACATTCACAAAAAATAACTTCATTTTAATCGTGGATTTTTCAATTCACAGATAAATATTTCTTTCAATATTCAATTGAGAATGTTTCCCTTCTTAACATGAATACCTCACAAGAGGTTATCTTGACGATGGGAGATAGTGACTAAAGTTTATCTTTCAGTCGCAGATGATTCCACATCTGATTTTATGAACATACTGTTTATATTTTCAACAAATCAATCTATCATACCCCATGACAGGTTTTAATGTCAGAAAACACTCATTTGAAAGTGTCTCTCCAAAAGAAATGATTCTAACTTTTTCCATCTTTGCAAAGTGAGAATGCTTCTTGAAAATGTGTTTCCCATTTCTTCCGGTCTTCCTGATGATCGTGGAAGCGTGAAATGGATTTTCGTCGACAAAAATGTATTGAAGACCTAGTGAATGCGATGTCTCTCCTGCGTCAATGTTACGAATAATTTCTGGTGAGTACTCTCTTTCGGAAAACATTCTTCTTTGCCTCATTCATCTTTATGAGTTCTTAATTGAGACTGAAATAGAAAATCAAATAACTATCTGAATGAAAATGCAAATTTTCAATTTCAGATTTTTTCTTTTGAGTTAGGGCCTTTTCAGAATATCTATCAGATGTAGTTCAATGTCCAGCGTGGCTTCAGCTGAAGAAGTAGTTGTTTTCTGTTAGAAATTCACAAAAAATAACTTCATTTTAATCGTGAATTTTTCAATTCACAGAAAAATCTTTCTATCAATATTCAATTGAGAATGTTTTCCTTTTCAACATGAATATCCCACAAGAGGTTATCTTGACGATGGAAGATAGTGACTGAAGTTTATCTTTCAGTCACAGATGACTCCACATCTGATTTTATGAACATCCTGTTTATATTTTGAACAAATCAATCTATCATACCCCATGACAGGTTTTAATGTCAGAAAACACTAATTTCAAAGTGTCTCTCCAAAAGATATGATTCTAACTTTTTCCATCTTTGCAAAGTGAAATTGCTTCTTAAAAATGTGTTTCCCATTTCTTTCGGTCTTCCTGATGTTCGTGGAAGCGTGAAATAGATTTTCGTCGACAAAAATGTATTGAAGACCTAGTGAATGCGATATCTCTCCTGCGGCAATGTTACGAATGATTTCTGGTTAGTACTCTCTTTTGGAAAACATTTTTCTCCGCCTCATTCATCTTTATGAGTTCTTAATTGAGACTGGAATAGAAAATCAAATAACTATCTGAATAAAAATGCAAATTTTCAATTTCAGATTTTTTTCTTTTGAGTTAGGGCCTTTTCAGAATATCTATCAGATGTAGTTCAATGTCCAGCGTGGCTTCAGCTGAAGAAGTAGTTGTTTTCTGTTAGAAATTCACAAAAAATAACTTCATTTTATTCGTGAATTTTTCAATTCACAGAAAAATCTTTCTATCAATATTCAATTGAGAATGTTTTCCTTTTCAACATGAATATCCCACAAGAGGTTATCTTGACGATGGAAGATAGTGACTGAAGTTTATTTTTCAGTCACAGATGACTCCACATCTGATTTTATGAACATCCTGTTCATATTTTGAACAAATCAATCTATCATACCCCATGACAGGTTTTAATGTCAGAAAACACTAATTTCAAAGTGTCTCTCCAAAAGAAATGATTCTAACTTTTTCCATCTTTGCAAAGTGAAATTGCTTCTTGAAAATGTGTTTCCCATTTCTTTCGGTCTTCCTGATGTTCGTGGAAGCGTGAAATAGATTTTCGTCGACAAAAATGTATTGAAGACCTAGTGAATGCGATGTCTCTCCTGCGGCAATGTTACGAATGATTTCTGGTTAGTACTCTCTTTTGGAAAACATTTTTCTTTGCCTCATTCATCTTTATGAGTTCTTAATTGAGACTGGAATAGAAAATCAAATAACTATCTGAATGAAAATGCAAATTTTCAATTTCAGATTTTTTCTCTTGAGTTAGGGCCTTTTCAGAATATCTATCAGATGTAGTTGAATGCCCAGCGTGGCTTTAGCCGATGAAGTAGTTGTTTTCTGTTAGACATTCACAAAAAATAACTTCATTTTAATCGTGGATTTTTCAATTCACAGAAAAATCTTTCTATCAATATTCAATTGAGAATGTTTCCCTTTTCAACATGAATACCCCACAAGAGGTTATCTTGACGATGGAAGATAGTGACTAAAGTTTATCTTTCAGTCGCAGATGATTCCACATCTGATTTTATGAACATCCTGTTTATATTTTCAACAAATCAATCTCAATTGATATTGGCAATGCTTGTGTTGCGACGGTTTCGTAACATGTATGTTTATGTTTTTCATCTAATCAGCTCGGATGATACCTTGATAACGTACTTCGTTTCAACTAAGTATCGCCTGTAGCCACGTACGTGCACGAATGTGATGAACATATACCTATATCTTCTTGTTCCTTGCTTTCATTTTGAATAGAAATTTATCAGTGTCTCTGTTTACATTCCGGACACACTGATTATCATTACTATACCACCCTTTTGGTAACCAATTATAGTTTCGATGTTCAACATATACATTTTCGCTCCTATCAAAAACAAGAATTCCTCCTAGGATCAAGGTGACCCTTGAAGAGCAACCGCAACTTCACGTAGATTGCGGTGAGCGGGCCGCGGCTGAACGAAAAATGGAACGGTTTGTAGACATTCTCATGGGCGGCCGCAACTTCACTAACGAGGCTCCAGCAAACCGACCTAAATCCAAGCTGTTAGCGCCACAGCAATGGCTGGTTGGCGTCGGAGTCTCAGAAGAAACGGTGCCTCAACGGAGCCTCCGAGAAACAGGGTGAAATCTTGGAGTAATCAGACTCAGCTCTGTAAAGGGGCGACCACACCACTTTCCCCTCACTCGTGGGTACAAATGACTACTGAGACAAAATACCTAAAGGGGATGAGGGCAACTCTTGTCCTTCTCGGTTGATGATTTTTGTTTTCGGGCACTGCAGAAGATGCAATTCAGGGTACTGAACAAATGATAGGGGTCATCCGGATGAACCTCCATTACTGTTAGGAATCCACGGCAGTACTAGCAGTTGCTATGGAGTTCATCGAAGTGGCCCTTCCTCGAGAACTATGGAAACCACATTGTGAATGAAAAGGTCTTGGAGGGACAAGTGGACAGCTATTGTGCTGCAGACCAACCATGATCTTCCGTTCCTGTTTTCAAAAAGCCAAAGAGCCGAAGTGTCATCGGAGGCTAGGACCAGACGAGCCTATGGTGGGAGGTTTTCAGGGGTTAATCTGAGGGGAAAAAAAGTCTCAGGAACACCCACACTACTGAAAGGTGTCCATACAAGATTTCTTTATCTACAAAAAAAACGATCAAGATACATTTCAAAAAAACCATTTGTTATATGTATTTACTCAATCTTACAGTATATTCTACTTTTTCTTTCCTCAGTAATTTATGCCCGTTAGATATAGGAATGATATTGTTATTCAGAACGTAGTATATCCATTATTTGAGGCACCGAATATATAAACTACTGAAATGATACTTTTGGAATAAGCAGGTGTTCTCCTTCCGAATGTATTTCAATAATGAAAATAAATCAATTCCTATGTTTGCTCCGTTTTCCGAACTTCTGTTTTTGGAATAGTCAATTTCAAGTTCCAAATACTCAACTGGCGCAGTCGGTAGGATTAGTCAAACAAATCGACAAAAATCGCTAAATTGGTCTGTATCAACAGTTCATTGACAAACTCAGAAAAAGTTTTCGGAGCCTAAAACCGCGAAGAAAACTAAGTAGAAAGCAGTGTTGGATGAGGACTACATCGCCAAATCTAACACCTTCGAAACAGAAAACCCAAATCGCCAAAGTTTCGAAAAATTGGTAGAGAACCACATCGTCGACGCCAGACTAGCCATAGGAAGTCCAGAGACGAAGGACATCATTTACCAAATCTTATTGGCAGTAGCGTAAAGAAAAAAAAAATTAGAGCAATCATCACACTACCGCTTATCAGCTGAACCAACGGCAAATTAGTCCAACAAAGATTCCACACCTTGACGACTGACATTCCTCGTATCCTATCTTTTGAGACTAAAAATGCCCGAAATAAGATGGTAATTCATTCAGATATTTGATGTAAATCACATACTTGAAGAATTGCCGGTACTACAAAAACAATTTGCTACATTGAAAGACACCTTTACATTGAATAACATTGAAGCCAATTATCAAAAATAATTCTATAACTCATATGAAATAGAAGCCAAAGGAGAAACAATATATTCCCAACTCAATCAACTAAACCCTTCAAATGATAATAGAATAAAATGTGGTTCATGATGGATTTGGATCCATCATTGAATCTCTTACAGGAAATTTAGACTAAAATGTCGCTGGAAGATATGATAAAGCTATCACGACATTATCTGGAAATCAATCGAATCAAAAAACCATTGCTAAAGATCAAATCACCCTTCTCCAGAAATATATTGGAAGATTTTAAAAAACTACGAGAACTATGGCATATAATGAGATTCCAATGTAAGATCGTATTACTGAGATTGAAAAAAATCCACAAACTGTAAAAATGGAAAATTTCAAAACTTATGAATATTTTCTTATTCAACTAATGGTTTCTCAGATGACAGATTTTCAAGTAATTCATGATATTTTAGAAATAATCGAAATAACAAATACATTTTCGAAATTAAATACTTTCCATAATTCCCATACCGAATTGACTAATAATAATAAAATATTATTCCAGCCAAAAATTAAAAATATTCTTCTTTCTGAAAAAAATAATGGAAATCAAAAGTTATAGTGAAGGAAATCAATCTAAATACCTAATCCTTAACCAAGAAAATTATAAGTTTCTCGAAACGAAATGTCAACAGATTACTTTTGAAAAATATATTTGCCATGAGACCAATCCCATGAAACTACGAAAACGAGGACTTCCATGTGAAATTTGAATTGTTGAAGAACATAATAAATTGAAAGCAGCAAAATCTCAGAAAAAAAAAACAATAATTGGATTATTTCAACACCCAAGAATATTGTGGCTGTCTAAAAATGTGATACGATACACTATTTGACTTCACGGAACAATTGTTTTAAAACTGAATTCAAAATGTGAAGTGATAATTGAAGACATTACTATACAAAATTATCATGACTTCAGTGAAAGGCTCAAATTTGTTGAACTTTCAAATCTAGAACTAGAAAAATACCAGAATATTGACAACCGAATTAAGTTCAAGCCTTCGAAAATTGATTCTTTCAATTGAGGTGATATTAAAAGTACCTTTGAAATACAAAACCAAAAAGTTGACTCCATTTCAGACTTTCCAGTATTCTCTCATTGAATAAGTATTTGGGCTGTATTAATAACTATATTCTTATTGTATCTATACTTTATGCTTTGTATTCTGTGTACTCTTAAAAATATTTCTAAAAAATCATTGGAGGAACCATTGAATTTTCAGAGGATCCAAAATCCTGTGCTCACCCCAAGGGATGTAGGAGTTATAGAAATTATATTGTTATTTAGAACGTAGTATATCTATTATTTGGAGCTCAGAAAATATAAATTGCTGAAATGATACTTTCAAGATGAGCAGGTGTTCTCCTTTCGAATATATTTCAATGATGATGATTTTTGAGAAGTTAATTTTCAGTTTCGAAAACTCAATTCGTCTTTTCATTTCATAGATTTTTCCCATTTATAGAGATGTTAGAAACATATAAGAATTCTGTTAGTTGACAAAATGTTTTTTAAAATCTTTTATTTAGTTTCATCCGAATAATTCGAAATTCGATAGTTGTTCGTAATTCCGGTGACAATGCATTATGGAATTTTTGTTTGGGAAAAAAATAAAATGGCGGCTCCAGAATGGTGGACGAGATTTGTAATTATGGTCCAATTTGAAACAAAACTGGTATACAGGGGTTTTCGGGGTCGGAGATCCTGAATTTTCTGTCAAAATCCATAAATTGGAAATGGCGGTTCCAAGATGGCGAACGAGTTTTGTGATTATGGTCTGATTCGATTTAAAATTGGAATGTGGAGATTTTCGGGGTTGTAGATTATGAAATTTTCGTCAAAATTCAGAAATTCAAAATGGCGGCCCCAACATGGATCACAAGTTTTGTGATTATGGTCCAACTCGATTCAAAATTGGTATGCGGGAGTTTAAGGTGTTGGAAATTATGAATTTCTTGTCGAGATTCATGAATTTAAGATGACGGCCCCAAGTTGGAGGGCGAGTTTTGTGATTATGATTCGATTCGATTTGAAATTGGTATGTGGCAGTTTTCGCGGTGGGAGATTTAGAATTTTGGGTCAAAATTCATGAATTCAAGATGGCGGCCCCAATATGGAGGACGAGTTTTCTGATTATGGTCATATTTCATTCAAAATTGGTATGTGGGGGTTTTCAGGTTGGGATATTAATTTTTGTCGAAATCTGTGACATCGCCATCTTGACTTCAGGATGGCGGACGTGTTTTGTGATTATGGTCAGATTCAAAATTGGTGTGTGGGAGTTTTTGGGGTCGGATCACGATTTTTTTCAGCTTAAAACTCACAGGGAAATACCTGGTAATAACGATCTTCTATTAGAAATGAACAGATTGAGGCGAACTAACTAAAAAGCAAAAAAAAACAATTAAAAACTTTTTTCAAATGAGCTGTTATTTAAGCCGTGTACTCAAAACTTATTGCCGGCGTGTAGTTCGGTCTCGATATTGTTAGCTTTGATGAATCTTCGTTCTACCAAGTGAAATAAATAGTAAAAATCTGTAGTTTTTTTCCCAATTAGAAGAAGTGGTGACTGTCCTCGGAGGAATCAACTTTGTGATAGTGATCTCCAACAAGTGCATTACAAGCAGAAAACATACTGGTAATGTACTGACAACCTGATAAGTTCACATATCAATTTCGTTTGTTTTTGCGTATAAAAAAACGGAGGTGATAAATACTAAATTATTTTAATTCATCCAACATCTGCCAGTGGCGGACTGGTTAACACAGTATGGAAAACAAAGATGTATCTAACATTTACGCATTATTAACGAAAGTTAGTGAAGACGCAGAATAAACTAAGACTGAGATAAAAAGACTGAGAGAAAAATCCCAGAATAAAGTCACGGCTTTGGAAATATCCGTGGAAAATTCACATGCTGAAAATCAATCTTTGAAATAAATTGAATCTTCTTGCAACTGATAGACGCATCCGTCGCTACACATTTCTCATATCTGGCCATCATTCTAATTCCTCTTCTATGGTTGACTATGTGATAAAATTAGTAAATGGAGTTCTGAAAGTAACCTTGACTAAAGAGGACATCAGTTAGTGTTTTATCAACCTTAAGATAAAAAACGAACCCAGAACTGTTGTCAAATTTGAAAAATCTGAAATATTTTCAAATATTCCTCAGTTGACAAACGCCGGACTGGTATTTGATGAATATTTACCCAATGAAGATAGGCAAGAGCAAAAATATCTCGTTGCCTATTCGAAGGAGGCTAAATCTAAAAATATAGAAGCTAAACTAGAGAGAAATACACTGCTGTCGATGGCGAAACCTTCACTCTAACGGAAATGAATGATAATTGTGCTTTCGGAACCCAAGGAAGATCTTTCCGCATCAACTCCGTTTCTACAGTAGCTGAAACTTCTGTTCTACACGTAGCGACAGCACTCGGAAGACCACCAAACATGCTATGATACTGAGAAGACTGCAGTTATAAATTGTTCCTTGAATTGCATCGTATACCTTTCTGTTTCATATTCTTGTTTCATTTTTCTTTGTCCTGTATGAAGAAACTCAAGTATTGACTATGTTCAAATTGGTGTATATGAATATGAGATCAATTTTCACAGGATTCACACAATTCAAAAACCACGTATCGAATGAAATTCTAGATATTATTATCATCCGGGAAGATAGAAATGGCCGAGGGGGGGTATTGGATTCTACATAAAACGCACTATTTTTCAAGAACAAATTTTTTCTCAGATAACACATTCCTAAGATCAACCCTGGATATCTGTCACTCATAAAAGAACGAGTTACGTAATTGGTGTACACTCTATCGCCCTCCAAAAGCAAATATTATTCAGTCCTTGCAAGAAGTGGAAGATACGAAATTTGATACCCACTTGGGATTATCTCATTTCAGCGGGAGATCTGAACAGAAACTTACTTAACTCCGACAGGTGTTCTGAACTCTTTTATAACCTCCTGAATTCTTATGAGCTTCATCAATTGGTGAATGCTCCTACCCGTATTACATCAACCTGCCAAACTCTCATAGATATATCAGTATGTTCAAATCCTGAGGATATTGAATTAGTGGGTAAATATTCACGACTTAGATGGAATATCGGATCATCAAATGAGAAGTTTCATAATTAAATCAATTGAAATTCCTGCACACGTCAAATATATAACCTATCGCAATTTTTTAAAATTTAACATACACCACTTTCAAACAGACAGAATGTCAACTGGGATGCCATATACCAATTAGAAAACGTTGATGACGCATTGAGTTATTTAAATTTCAATATGATTACCGTTTTCAATATACATGCTCCTATAGAACGGCAAGAATGACTAGACTTCCTGCACCTTGGATAACTCCTACTATCAAAGATATAATTGAAGTCAAAGAGCAAGCCTTGAGAAAATATAAGCGAACCAAACTATCAACTGACTTCGTATATTACAAAGACATTCGTAAATATACTGCAGCAGCGATACGACATGAAAAAAAAGGTTATCTAAATTTTGTGCTGCAAGACTAAATGGAATACTCTCAGATCACTGGGAATATCAAGAAATGATAAGAATGCGAATCTTCTCGATAATCTCAAGGATTTGTCAATAACCAACTCTCATTTTCTTGGCGATAACCATGTTACCAAAACTCCTGAAGAGCTTCTTTGTTAAACTCTTCAGAAAATAACCAGATCTTAAACTTCCACACGGTAGACGTTAATACAATCAGGAAAAATAATAATCCAATCACAAGTAATGCTACAGGATCAGACCAATTATCTTCGCGAATGTTTAGGTATACTGATGATAAACTGCTCGACCACATAACATACATCATAAATTTGGCCTGTACTACTTACTTTCCTATGGCATGGAGAAGGGCTAATGTTATTCCCATCCCTGAGTGTAATAATACCACGGATCTGACACATCTCAGACCACTTAGTTTACTTCCAAAAGTATTTGAAAAAATTATGAACGAACAAATATTGAACTTTGTGGAAAATTGTAATATTATAACTCTTGTGCAGTCTGGGTATCGTAAATTCCACAGTACAACCACGGCATTATCAAATATCAGTGATGATATTTTCAAGCTGATCAATATGACTGAAATGGTGTATCTGGTCCTACTAGCAAGGCATTCGACACGATGGACCATAATGTCTTATGGAATAAACTCAAGTTCCTTGGATTCTCAAATAATGCAATGGATCGTATGCGCAGCTATTTGAATGAACGAAGCCAATCCGTTATGATGGGCTCTTCCAAGTCAAATGCTCTACCGATTGAGGGCGGAGTACCTCGATGCTCAATTCTTGGTCCATCTTCTTTTCCATTTACATATCTGACTTCCACGAAAACGTTAAGAATCGCACAGTTCATCACTTTGCCGATGACACGCAAATATATTTGAAATTTCCTACCGATTCTATTTCTGTATCACTCGACACTATTGAAGATGCTCTTCTATCCTTATATAACATTTCTGCCGCATATAACTTGAAACTCAACCCATCCGAATCTGTTGCCACACTTTTCGGCTCAAAATCAAAGCGAGTGCTACTAACACCTGGCTTCCACATTAACACCGCCACCCTTGGTTAAAGAAACAAAAAATCTCGGTTTATGGGTTGATGAAGACCTCAGATTTCCTAGACACGTAAGCTATATCTGCCAGAGCTCGTACAGTGTACTGAAGCAGTTGTATCATTATCGTGATATTCTATCAAACTCAAATTGATATTACCCAAATTATCTTATTGTGATAACATTAGCGGTCCAGCAATCTTGAAGACCGATGTTTTGCGACTGCAAAAAATTGAGAATTCCTGTATTCGATTTCCTTATGGTATTCGAAAATACGAGCATATTAGTTCTCAATTCAGTGAATCTGGGTGGCTAAAATTAGAAAGCCTGCGTATACTTCATCTTTTAACTCCCAAAACACTCCACATAATTATTTACACGTAGCTTTTCCTACAACGCATCCAACATTCGATCCCCACAGAAAACTGGAATTTTTCTTCATACAATTTTAAAAGAGATTGAAAAAATTGCTCAAATGTGCACAGGAATTAACTATTGCTGTCGAACCAGGCTTTTTATTTTTAATTTTTATTCCTCATTCATTCTTGAAATATCAGTTAGCAAATTTTGGTAACAATGTCAAAATTATTATTATTATTTCATCATTATCTCTTTCTTTATGTTCACTGTAGTATGAAGGATATAGTTAGTATACAAGAGTAATCTGTAAGTGAAAAACAGCTTTAGCTGATACTTCGCCTATTCACCAATTACATACATTTACTTCTCCCTTTATAAACTGGTATATGTATATATTTTTCTATTGTTGAATGAAGTCGATTGTTATTGAAACGTATGAAATAAGTTCGAGTCATTTTTTGTTGAATTATTTAGACTTTGGCTGGGAATGTGGATAATGGAATATTGAATGGAAAAGTGCTGAAAATAGAGAAATATTGCATTTATTCATAGATTTGAATCAGCTGAAATAAACTATAGAAAATGTCCCGGACCACCCGGCAACTGGTGCTTAAATAGTTGTTCAACTAATTTTTGTGCTTCCTCGGAAAATTCAGACAACGAACATTCTTTCGTCCACGTGGCAACATCGACAATTATATCAGAAAGAAGTGCCTGGAAATCCGCCAATGTACAATCGAACTGACATCCTTCCACGGTTATTTGTTCAAGTTCGTCCTTATTTTTGTAGTAGATGTTGATGTACGGCGTTGAACTTGATTCTCTCAATTCGAAATAAATGCTATTGGCAAAGTAAGGAGGTACGTCATTGAATGCACCTAGAGACTGGAGAATAATAGCCAGGTTGGTATCGTGAGCACTGTACATCTGGAACTTCTTCGTGGTGGAGTTACTGAGGATGGACTCGAAGTGTTCAACAACGGCGTTGAGGAAAGTACCGGCACCTTTGATAGAGAAATTATTGATTATTCATTGATAATTTGAAAAATAGGTATTTGAATTTGTCGATGAAGGTTTACTGAACAAATTACAAAAAAACAGAAAATTAAGAATGTTTATCCACCTATTAATTATCCTTTGAGATTTGAGAATTCCGCGATAACCTCACAAGTTATTGTTCTGATGGAAGCAGGTGGAAATGTAGCAAAGGTTGATACTGACATGCGTATTTCAAAATCTAACATGTTCATTACTGAAATCTAATAACGTCTATTCATAAGCTTTTATTTAGTTCCACCTGTCCCGGTGTCTGTCTGTATGTCTGTCTGTCTGTAATAAAATCTTCTGATCGTCTGATTGTTTTGAAATTTGGCAGGTGTACTAATTCCGGTAATAATGCATTATGAAATTTTTGTTAGGGAAAAAACAAAATTGCGGCTCCAATATGGCAGACAATTTTTGTGATTATGGTCCGATTCTATTCAAAATTAGTATGTTGGGGTTTTTGAGGTCGACGACTTTTTTAAACAAGCTTATATTTTAAGTTCCACCTGTCCCGGTGTCTGTCTGTCTGTCTGTGTGTCTGTCTGTAATCAAATCTTGCAAGTTAAATTTGACGAACTTCTAGTCGTTCGATTGATTCGAAATTGAGCAGGTGTATATAATTCCGGTGACAATTCATTATGATATTTTTGTTAGGAGGAAAAACAAAATGGCGGCTCCAGTATGACAGGCAATTTTTGTGATTATGGTCCGATTCTATTTAACATGGGTATCTAGGGGTTTTCGGGGTCGGAGATTATGATTTTTTCAATTCATAAATCAGATAGAAATTACTAAACTAGTTATTCAACATTATGAATCCTAAAAATTTTAAAATGAATAAACGAAAAAAAAAGACAAAAATATGCTTTTTTAGTTGTTAATAAAAACAGAACACAAAAGTAAAAAATTGAAATTATAAAAAAAAACTCTTTAAAGACAAGCTTTCATACAAATGTACTAACAAGGAAAAACTAATGTTTTTCATGGTTTGATCTAGGTTATTATGTGAGTAACAGATTCAAATGCTTGCCGTGGATACAAAATAGGTAATATTGCGTGGCAAGATTTTGTATCTGTTACTCACAGAATAACCTAGATCAAACAATGAAATAAATAATGTTTTCCTTTCTAGTGCCCTTGTATAAAATCTTGGCTCAATGTTTTTTTATAATTTTTATTCTCAACCGGAAAATAGAAATGAACTTTAATTATACTCACTCAGTCGGGCAAGCTTTCTATTGAAAGCATATGCTTTGAAAACATATGCAGACAATGTCGTCAGGGGTTCTGGATAAACAGACTCAGTCCAGTTTGGAAGGGTGTAACCGAACTCTTTTTCGATCATGAGTGTATCATATATAAGCTCCACATCGCTCACAGCAGTTATATTATCTCCAGTATTATTTGTCAGATAAGAATAGAGTTCCTGATTTTCTTCGTTGAGATTCACGAAAAATGGGTCATAGTTCAGCACTCTCGCGAGTTCATTGTTGAGAGCGGTACAATAAGAAATGGTTGATGTGATATTTGCATCCGAAGGGTGGACAGGAATCGGTTGCCACAGAACATTCTCATTCCAGATATCGCCGCCTTTTGGGGGATATAAACCGAGAAGGTTACTTTGAGCAGACATGTGAGTTCTGTCGATATCTGTGGTTTGAGCGTAGAAGTAAGTGTTGGTGTATTTTTCTGGTAACCATCCATTGTATCTCTGGCGAGTGAACTGACCAAGAACTTGGTGCTGGTGCTTTCCAGTCTAAAATAAAAAAAAAGTTTTTCATTTATATTCCGATGATAATATTATTGGTACATATTTTGAGAAAATGTTTCAATTTTTGCATCGACTATAATGTAGAGACCAATGAGAAACGGGAGGTGATTCATTATTTCCCGAGATTTTAACCTACGAATGAGTTGGGTATACTCACATCGGTCAATTGACCTGCGCTAGCTGGCCAGTATGAGGAATCAGAGTAAGGATCGTTGGTGTAGTGTACAACAGGTGTCCTTTGTCCGTGCCTGAATATCTGGAAAAATCATCAAATTATCGATTATGAAAAATATAATCTAAAATAAAAACTTAAAAAAAAAAAATTAAACCGACGAAATACGGAACTGAAAAGTGAAAACAAAAATCTTCTTAGTCTCAATAACTAAGCTCCTTAACTGATGTAAGTAACTAATTTTGAGTCGGCGCCAAACAAACAAGCAAATGAATTAGGTAAGGCGTGAAATGATGGCATCGAGTTTCGCGGTGACATTCTGATAATTTTTTTGAAGTAATTTAATGATCTTCGTTGATTGTTCGTTTGGCGCCGACTCAAAATCAGTTACTTACATTAGTTTAGGAGCTCAGTTATCGACACTAAGAAGATTTATTTTATTCTTTACTTTTCAGTTCCGCATTTCGTCGGTTTAATTTTTTGTTAAAAAGTTTTAATTTTTCAATTTTTCGCGGCTGAAATCTACTGATTACTACCTACTTGTTTTTTTATTACTTCCAAAATACTTACTTACCCACCTTACTTCAACTATTACCGTTAAATAATATGATTATCTACTTTTATTATTTGTTGTAATATACAATATTTTTGTTATTCTGGTTAGTTCATTTCATTATTTTGTATATCATTCCATCCTCTCATAGAATATAATGATTGTGACGGATGTGGAACGAAAATAATGACAGCATCGATCTGTCATTGTCAACTTCATATGTGTGTGCCAATGTTCACAAGTGAAAAATCAATTATCCCTTATTCTTCCACCCGTAAGGGGGGAAAATTCCATTCGAAATCCAAATAGGAGATATACCCTATCATTAAAAAAAAATCCAAATCGAACAACCCAGTACAAAGTTATGCCGATAGAATCGGTTAACGGACCGGAATTCAGAGGGTGAGTGATCAATATCCTTCATTTTGCTGACCTTAGGGAAGGTTTTCATCTTTTAAATTCAGACGGGACCAACTTCGAAGTAAACCCTATCCACTGAGAAAAGGAATATCGAAATCAGACGTCTCAGTAAAAAGTTAGGCGTGATCATACATAACCTCCTCCTTTTTGGTTTCGTCGGTTAAAAAAAGAGGAGTTTTCACTATCAACCCTCCTGCGCGGTCTACCTGTCATGGAAACGCGTATTGAATTCAGAAATAAACATTAAACATTCTCAAGGCACTGTATAGGACGTAAAAAAATCACTAGATGGTAAATTTTCATTCCATACGACTCATTCCAAAAATAATTGGATCGTGAAGTTTAGTTACGACTCAATGATTCCTGAAACAACCAAATGGGCGGCACATCGAAAATTCCTCATTCGTAGAAAATAAAAACTCTTTTTCGAGACTGGTTTCTGAAAATTCGACACATACGTCTCACTGTATCACCCAACAAGACTATTATGAGAATTGCAGTCCTTTTCTTTACATCACAAAATGCAGCCATTAATTCGTAAAAATTCATGATTGAAGAAAACAAAAACACCTCACCATATGATCTTCATTGAATTGACTGTGTGGAACCATGACATTTATATCACTAGACGTGTCGCAGTTTCGTGAACCATATGATGAAGAGTTTCTGTCATCTCACAAAATAATAGGTCACCACACCTGGTCGAAAATATTCAGAATAGACGTTCAAAACAACTGCTCAAAGATGGGTGAATGATACTCCAATCACCCAAACCTATCTCTCAGTTTTTGCTATCAGATTCACAGGCAGTACAATAAATATGCCAATTTTATTCAAAATGATAATCAACCTGGGAAAAAATTGTTCCTCAGAAATAATACAAAAGAAAATATCTCACGGAAACCTAGAAAACGGAATAGCAAAACTACTTTTAAGTTTTGGCTAATGACTGCAATGAATGAGAAAGGAGAATTAATAAAAATATTCAATTATCTTCACAGATTTTGGGAAAGCCAGTTTTAATCAATTAATATTTACCTGCACCACTGAGAGCAAACTGTCATTGGACCCTTGGATAGGACTCGCGGAGCTCAAGGCAATAGCTAAGAGTGTGAGTATCAAATACATGATGATGAATGTTTTTTAAATTTGATGTACTTGAACACTGAATCAAATTTTGTGCGATTTTCTTTTATAGACGAGACTCAGTCATTCGCTTAAATGTTTGATCCGTTATTTACAGAAAAAATCCTATTGTGTCAACCAGGTATTATGTTTATTTGATTTTCCCGCGATAATAAAAAAAAATTATCTATTTTATGAAATATTGAATACACAAATAAGTGAAAGTTATACAATACAATCCGGAAGGTCAATACGAGATTATTTTCGGGGAGATAACTATGTGTTTGTAAATGGCTTCAATAAAAATGGTAAGATCATCAGGGATCATTCAAATTTCTGAAACGGATTCAACTTCATGTTCATCTCATCCGTTGTGGAAGATTATAAGCTTAGAAATCCAAACAAGTATTTGAGTTCCTTAGCAAAAATGACTTCTGAACAATATACTCCATGATTTCTGGACACAAAATCGTATTCACAAAAAAAAACAATTTTACTATCTTCCAATTTTCAATGGACGGGGTCGAGGTAGCTCCCCCTAATCGAAATTATACCTGCACTGGAGAAGGTAGAATCGTCAAGCAAAAATTATATTGTCCGAGTATGTTACGAAATAACAAACAGTGTTGGCAGCTCCGTTGATATTCCAGAAGTAATACAATGAAAAAAGATTAAGGAGCATCTAAATTCATTTGCATTAAGTATTTCTCACATTATAAGAATACAGGCGGAAATTTCACAACCTAAATATAGTAATATACATAAATATAAAAACAAATACAATGAAAAGGTATTAAAAAAACATGAAAAATTATCAAATGTTCCAGCTTCTACAAACCCCCCATTGCTATGGGTGTTGTTAATATATATATATATATATATATATACAGGGTGTAACTGAATAAGTGTAAAACATTTAAGGAGGTGATTCCTCATCGAAAAAAAGATAGGATCTTTCATATAAAGAAACTTCATTGGAGCATCCCTTGTTAAGATACAGCCCCTTAAAGGGGGTACATAAAATTTGTATAACAATTTTTTTCACAAGCACTGAAAAAGTTACAATATTGAAATCAACCTGACGTTTTGTACTACCAAAAAGACACTTAGCCAGTAATTTATTTGGTTTACCCCATGGTTGTAAGGGGTGAAAAACGCAACCCCTAAAATTTATTTCCAATGTAACTTTTTGTCTTATTATTTGTTTACCATTTAAAAATTCATTTCCGATAGCCTGTTTCATTCTAAACAAAAAATGTCTCTTGGGTTTTTTGCCCAAAATAAACCAGTAAGCAGCAAAACATTATTTTACGAACAACTACAGAGATACATCGTCATAAATGCGAACTGGATTTATTGTTATTTTGTAGTTAGTACCTGCATTAAACGATTAAAGGGTAATAAACAAAACTAAGTTATTAATAACAAAACACACAACATGTAGAAATCATAGTGAATGTTCAATATGTCTACCTTCAAACATTACGCATGCGTCTAGACGTCGGCGCATTGAGCCACGTATTCGCTCAAATATTCCTGGAGTCTCTCTGATTACCCTGCACGCATCGATGATGCGGTTTCTTAAGTCCTCTACATCGCGAACAGGAGTACGATATACCAAATGCTGTGAATGGCCCCAAATAGAGAAATCGAGAGGATTGAGATCCGGGGATCGAGCGGGCCATTTATGTGGTCCTCCTCGACCTATCCACTGATTTGCATATGTTTCAGTTAAATGCTGACGTGCTACTTGACTAAAATGGGCGGGAGCCCCATCATGCATAAAAACATATCCCTTCTGACGCCCAAAGGAACTTCCTCCAGCAGTACTGGATGCACTTCTCTTAAAATTGAACGTATGCCTCACCATTTAATCGAGGAGGTGAAAATGAGGCCCAATTAAATCATCCCCAATAACTCCGAGCCACACGTTAAGAGAAAACTGTTCTTGATGGCTAGTTTCGACAATAGCGTGAGGGTTTTCATCAGCCCATATGTGGTAATTATGAAAATTAATAATCTTGTCCCGAGAAAACTACATTCGTCTGTGAATTCTATCGTCTTCAGAAAGTCACAATTTCTTCTAATCATTTCCAGCATCCAATTGCAAAATTCAAGACGGTTCGGAAAGTCTCGCGGTAACAGTGCCTGTACTCGTTGCAGATGGTAAGGGTATAAGAGTTGTTCCTTTAAAATTCGAAATACCGTCATATGATCAACATTTAGCTGGAAAGCAATCTTTCTAGTACTGGTAGTAGGTTGTTCTTCAATCAAATTAAGTACTGCTTCCTCAAGCTGTGGTGTTCGTATTTCTCGATGGCGACCACAATCCTGCGTTCTTTTGTCGAATGAACCATATTCTCGTAATCGTTGATGAAGTCGAGCAAATATTCTATGTGAAGGATGCTGCCGTTGAGGATACATTTCAGCATATCTTCTAGAAGCTTCTAACCCATTCCCTGCGACAGACCGTAAACGTAATGCATATCAGCCATTTCCTCATTTGTGTATGCCATTTTATTAACAAGTGAATTATTAAAGTAACAAATTAAGAACAGAACAACAACACACAATTAGTATTAATTCAATTTCGAAAATTCCCAAACTGACAGCGTCATACCAATTTAATTGTCACTATCGCTAATAGCGACCTACTAGATAGATTAGTTTCGTATTTTCGCATTTATGACGATGTATCTCTGTAGTTGTTCGTAAAATAATGTTTTGCTGCTTACTGGTTTATTTTGGGCAAAAAACCCAAGAGACATTTTTTGTTTAGAATGAAACAGGCTATCGGAAATAAATTTTAAATGGTAAACAAATAATAAGACAAAAAGTTACATTGGAAATAAATTTTAGGGGTTGCGTTTTTCACCCCTTACAACCATGGGGTAAACCAAATAAATTACTGGCTAAGTGTCTTTTTGGTAGTACAAAACGTCAGGTTAATTTCAATATTGTAACTTTTTCAGTGCTTGTGAAAAAATTGTTATACAAATTTTATGTACCCTCTTTAAGGGGCTGTATCTTAACAAGGGATGCTCCAATGAAGTTTCTTTATATGAAAGATCCTATCTTTTTTTCGATGAGGAATCACCTCCTTGAATGTTTTATATATATATATATATATATATATACCTTGTTTTCACTTATTCAGTTACCTTATATATATATATATATATATATATATATATATATATATATATATATACTTAAGAGGGATCTCTTGGGTTATGGTTCTTCAGACAATTTATAATGCTATGGGAGCCTCCATTTCCAGTGTAATAGCCCAAATGGTTTTAGAAGACCTTGAAACTACCGTCATACCACAACTAAATTTTAATATTTCCTTATACATGAGATACGTGGACGACTGTATATTAGTTATTCCAGAAAACAAATTCAAATATACCCAAACCAAATTCAATGCATACCACGACAAATTAAAATTCACAATAGACGAAGAGAAAGACGGACAAATAAACTTCTTAGACCTCACACTTCAAAGAGAGAATGAAAAAATTAAAACAGAATGGCATACTAAAGACACTTGGTCGGGCAGATACCTTCATTTTAACTCCGAACACCCCCTAAGCCAAAAAAAATCTGTAGTAATCGGACTCGCCGACAGAGCTATCAGTTTATCAGACCCTGAATATAGACCGAAGGCAATAAATATATATAAAAGGCAAAATTAGCACTGCTAGAAAACAAATACCCAAAAGCCTTAATAAACGGTATATTTCAACAAAGAATAAACTCATTTTATAACAAGAAAACACCTCCAACCAGCACAATGTGCTAAACAAACCATTTTAAAACGGAATATGTGTTGTAGGTAAGAATATAATGCACAAAATAGCCAATGTCCCATGAGGAAATTTTTTTTTTTTAGCAATCTGATGAAGCCTGGGGGCCTCCAGGCGAAACGTTATTTTAAAAATTTTAAACAATAAATTTTAAATAAGTTTTTATAAATTGTCTGAAGAACCACAACCCAAGAAATCCCTCTTAAGTATAAAATAAATGGTTCAAGAAATATACTACTGATATATATATATATATATATATATATATATAATATATATATATATATATATATATCATATATATATATATATATATATATATATATATATATATATATATATATATATAACAATACCATTTAACTTTATATTTATGTAAAAATGAATAGAATGTCCCTGAGAAATACAGGTTACGTGCTCAGAGGTCTCAGGAAAGTTATTTGACAAAATTTTAACAGATAGAAATTAATAAGTTTTTATATTGTCCTAGGAAGTACAACAAAATGCAAGTATTTTGGTTTCAAGAATTACTATGGGATATATTATAAAATATAATATACGTTATATATATATATATATATATATATATATATATATATATATATATATATATATATATATATATATATATATATATATATATATATGTATATGTCATCACTTTCATCACTTGCTTTATATATTTATGTTAAATCTGAATGAAGTTGTCTTCTGAAATACAGGTTACGTGCTCAGAGCGTCATAGAAATATATTGGACAAAATTCAAAATTCAACTGCGCATAGAAGCATTACATGAATATTATATTGTCACTAGGAAGTTACAAATGCAAGCATTTTGAGTCAAGAATGACTGATGGGAGTATGTTACAAAATAACAAACGGTGTTGTCAGCTCCGTTAATATTCAAGAAGTAATGCAACGAAAAAAAAATTAAGAGTATGTTAATTTATTTTCATTATGTATTTCTCACATTCTAAGAATACAGGCGGAAATTTCGAAACTTAAATATAGTAATATAGATGAATATAGAAACAAATACAATGAAAAGGTAAAAAAATCATGGAAAATCATCGAATGTTCCAGTTTCTACAAGCCATCCAATGCTATGGATGTTGTTGAAATGTAATTTCCAATATATACATATACATATATTGTTATGATGAGGTGATTGTGGTTTCTTTTATTCAATTATTTTCACAATCAGACATCACAACGAAAAATATATTTCTACTATTTTCAAATACTTTAGCCAGTTGCCCTTTGAATTTAATTCATTATATTCATGAATAAGTACCCACACAAATATTTCAAATGTCCGGCTATGTATTTTACCTTTCAACCATTTGACTATTTTACCTTACTTTCTTTACCTCAGCTAACTCAATCGGTACGCCTATGGAATCTCACGAGTAAGTTCTACTGTGGAGCCCCCTGGTAGTTCTTGATGTCAGTTTCAGAAAAATGGCAAACTATTTTGATCAATTATTGAAAATAAGTCAGAAATTCATCAAAATAATAATTTCTTGTATTATTAACTCTAATTGGTGTTTCATAGCAAAATGTACATAATAAGTGCAATAATGTGATAATACAAAAAAGATAAATTTAACCTATTTTTGTAGGTTATGTTGTTTTCAGTGGAATATTAGTCTATAACCCAATTTATGAAAGTTTTTCATCGAAGGAGTTCTTAAAAGGTTTATTTTTTAAATGCACTGAGTTTTATAACTTTTATGGTTCCAAAGTACGTATGGTTTCTTGATATGCATATGTTCAGTGTCTTGGATCACTCTCCTGTTCTTGGTAATTGCCGTTCCAGTCTGCAGCCCCTTTGTTCGACTGTGAATTCGTCCTCGGACTGGTATATGTATGGAATGAGGAGGTAAGATTCGTTATGTACCTGGCTTTCATCAGCTATAATTTTGTAGCGAAATGTTTGTAGCGAAATATGCTTGATTTTCCAAATTAAATTTTGTTGAGTTGGTTCTTCCAAAAAAATATTTTTGTATCTCCTCGGCTTGATGATTGTTCTCCCTCGATACCACTTCTCCTTTTTTTTGTTTTTTCACCAATTCTCGGTTTTCATGCACTTTCTGTTGCACTTTTCATTATCTTCGTTTATTTGACAGATTTTATTTACTGATAGTTTTAAATACCTTAATAAAAATTTTTTTTTGCATCAAGATATTTCCTGGCATCTCATTGGCTATTGTGTTCAGATCTAATTTCATATACAGTATATTCTAACTTTAACATTTTGTACTCTGCTTGTGCTCAAGAATATATTAGTAAATTTTGATTTCTATAATTTTTATAAATTATGCCAAGTGTTTGTAATGTTAAAAACATGTTCAGTTGAAACATAGGTATCGACTAATATTATATAAGGTTTCAGAAAAACGGTAGAATCCTCGGAAAAACTGTAAAATAACAAAGCATAAATTACTAAATATGAACATTAGTTATTTATGTTCTTTTTCAGTTTATAATTTTCATTTTGACTCTTTGAACATTCAACACGTACTTGTGAACATAACAAATTCCCTAAATTTATATTCAACATTTTAATACTAGTTGGTAAAATTTGAATATCAATTTAATTATTTGCAATTATTAATGCTACTTCTTTTGTTTCAGGAATCCAACTGTTTTTGGAGGTCCTTTGGATTCAAGAAAAAAAATTCTTAAGATAATATCATTTGACACACATAATTATTTTTTTTTTTAATTTTTATATTTTATACTGATATATTTTCAATATTGATTGTTTTATAGATTTATGTTAAATCTGAATGAAGTTGTCTTCTAAAATACAGGTTACGTGAACAGAGCGTTATAGAAATATATTGGACAAAATTCAAAATTCAACTGCGGATAGAAGCATTACATGAATATAATTTTCTCACTCGGAAGTTACAAGTGGAAGCAATTTCAGTCAATAATGACTTATCGGGCTACGTCGATGGCACAATTGCTAAACCAGAATATTTATAAGCGGCAAAGAAATGGAAAGTTAATGACAGAAAAGCTCGATCTGACCTTATCACTCCCTCAGAATTAGAACAAATAGAATGTTGCGTTACATCATGTGAAATGAGAAACTTGAGAGTATTTGTCATTCAAAGGGTCCTGCACAAAAAGCTATTCTGTTGAGGAAACTAACTTCGAACATAATGAAACCTGGTGGAGACCTGAGAGAACATATGGCTGTATCCTTCAAAATCGTAGATGAGCTCGCAAAATCGCGCATTGATGAAGAATTATCAACAATAATGTTGCTGTACAGTTTGCCTGATGAATGTGAAAATGAATCTCGTGATAAATTACCAAAACCAGAGTCACTGAAAATAAAAATTACAGAAGAATGTGATGCCTGAAAAGACAAGAAGGGACAACTTGTACAAGATGCAATGTTTGTTGGACAGAAGAAATTTCAGAAGAAACCCGAATGCTATAGCAATTTTCCGGACAAACAAGACGAATTTTACATTCAGGTGTCATAAATGCAGGAAATTTGGTAATAAAGCCATATACTGCAGATTTAAAAAACATTATCAGCAAGTTTCAGGTCAGTCTTTTCAATGGAAAACCAAAGTATTGTGAAAAACTAGAAGAAATAGTGATGATGAGTGAGTCCGATTCTAGTACCAAATGATGTTTTGACAGAGGCACTTCTCATATGACTGTACGATAGATATATTCACAAACCTGAACCCGATTCCAAAACAATTGAACTTGGCGAATAATGTAACAACAGAAATCGGAGAAAGTGCCTTTCGATAAGAATAAAGCAATTATTTTATCAGGCAGTTGCAGATAGAGAAGGCAATTTATATTGCCTGAGGTTTTCCTCATCAATGATAATAGACTGCAATATGTTTTGAATTTTTCCGGTTGTCATTTCATTTATGTTTTCCAGGGTTCTTTTATTTTTTTGAGAGTTTACAGTTTTTCTTTTGTAGTATGCTTGTTCAGTTAACTTGATAAGATTTTTTTAAAAAATTCTATAGTTCTTATATTGTAGATAATTTTTTTCTTCATTTAGTTTTTCTTCAAGAGGTCTCTTAACCGAATATTCTCACCAAAAATTATAACACATAATTCCAATGGTCATAGCCTTATCCGTTTATTCACCTCCACCGTATTTACTATATTTTTTTTTTTCAAATGCATCTTAATTATCAAAAAAAAAAAAGAAATATTACGGACATATAATATATTTGTAGGTAATAGATGGTTTTTGCAGATTTCGGTTTCGAAATGACGATCACGAATAGTGGCTGGAAAAAGTTCTAGATAGAGGTATATGAAAGATTCAATTATTGATATGATGGAATCAACTGAAGTAAACATGAAACATTATCTCCAAAAATGTAATTCAGTCCTTCAGAAAATGTCCTAGAATACTAGGCACCTGTTGTTTGAGTAGTTGCTGGATTAATTTCTGTACTTTCTCTTCGAGTCCATACATCAAGCATTCCTCACCACCCGAGCAAATATAAATATTCACCTTTCCTCATTCAGTCATCGAACAAAAGAATTATTCATATCGCCGACAGTATCAGAAAAATTCAATCATTTCAAAGAATTTTCGATAAGAAAACAAAGGACAAATCCCTGCATATCCATGAAGCCTGAAAAAATATTTACTCACAAGTTCGCTCGTGATCGGTGTCATACATTGTGAAATGTTCTGAAATGAGTATAAGCTCCTATATTTGCGAAAAGATTTGCTAATTTGTTCAACATTATCTTCCTTTTGTTTGTGTAGAGTTGCTTCCAAAAAAAAAGGTACATTTTATTCTAGATGTACGGAAAAACAAACTGTAGTACCATCACAAATGCCCTTTTGGTTTTCAAAACATCTACCACTTTTGCACGTATCATTGAGAAATATTTTGAAATCCTTGTGATTTTGAAAATTGTCCAATCACGTTAGCTAGAATCCAAATTCACAGTGTATTGTCATTCACAATGAGAGCTTAATGAAATTCGTTATATTTTGTTGAAAAGACCAATCTGTTATGAATTTGTTAGAGTTGGCCAAAAAGCTGTTTCTCGGTGACAATACCAGGTGGCTAACATGGGGTCATTTCAATATATATATTTTTTTTATAATTGAAAGGTCGCTGGCATACACTGGAACGCATTGAGCAATGGTGCTTCCGTAATAAGCTTCCTCTTAATGCAAGTAAATGTAATGTAATGACATTCACTTTGAGAAATCAGCCACTTTTATATCAATATTCAATCAACGACATTCCCCTCCAACGGCCTGTCACATACACCGATTTTGGTGTTATTTTCGACAGGAAACTATTTTTTGCCCCTCATATCGAAGCCACTTTGTCTCCTGCAAACAGAATGTATGGATTCATTGCGCAGAGTGAGGAGTATTTTTTGACTGCAGTGCTCCTTTAATGACCTCAAGGCATAGCAAGCATATCTCAATTCACCACATAGATTATGTATGTGAGATTCCCAGTTTAACTTTTGATCAAACATAACTCCCAAGATCTTGACATCGTTTTGAAAACTGAAATTATATGCGTTATTGTTACATAGCGTTTGATTGTACCCTCGATGGAAAATAATAAAATCAGTTTTTTCCTTATTCAAATTGATGAAATTTTTTTCTGATCATAATAAACACCGAGCGTATACCTCTTCAGCAGTAGCCATTGTCCGATAGATGCTAGTTTCCGTAATTAGTAAATTAGTGTCATCGGCATAACAAACCATATTTACATTTGGAATACCTTCGAGAAAAGTTATGAGGTCGTTGGCAAAAATTATATATAAAAGAGGTCCTAAAATAGACATCTGAGGCACCCCTTGACTAACGCTAACGGTTTGACTGAAACTGTTGTTGATTTGCACTGCTTGCTTACGATTTGCACTGCTTGCTTACGATAGGAGCAGTATTGGAACAACTCTAGAAAACGAAGACATCCGAAGAGCAACAACGAAGCACATGGATCTACCTTCCGTACATCAGAAGTGTCTCCGAAAAGATCAGGAGGATCGAAAACAAGTTCAATATCAAAAGCAGCTTCCACTCCGGCGGTACGGAGTTTTCTCACAAAGACCAAACCCGACAACAGGAACGAACTAAGTTAGAACTGCATTTTTAAAGTTCCATGTGAATGCAGAGATTCCTACATCGGAGAGACAAAGAAGTCATTGTCGGTAAGATTGTATGAACACGAGAGCACGGAGCACCAGCGACTATGGGACAACGCGAGCGTTCTACATGGAGAGAAGCATTGGTTCAAACGGAAGTTCACGTAGGCCTCCCACATCGAGGCCAATAACGCCTTCAGTCAACCAAGCGTTGAGATCAAGAACGTTTGGAAACCCTTCGTTGCTCTTTCTGGCGAACTGCAGGTTATAAGCACCCAAACTTGTCAATATGCACTTAAAAACGATTGCAGATACGAACAATCGAAGAGTCGTGGAAAACTTTCAAATCTATTGAGACGATGGATGTCCGAAACGAGAGTAATCAAGTTACCACATCGTCTACAACCTTCAGACGAAGGTGTCAGTTTGATTCAATCTAACTCACTTTCCTGTTAACTAAGGAGCAGTAAGTGAGGAACAAGATGAATGATATCACTAAAGTATAAAGGAAATGGAACGTACGTGAGTGAAATACAAACATGATGGCAGACTACCGCGGGATGCTGAAGCGTGATGAACCAAGCAAGGCTCATGGATATAATCGTTCAACGGAAGCGAATAGAAAAATATTTTTTTTCCTACAAGCCTCTGTTATTTTCTAAAATATTTAATCGCATGTAAGGATTCTAAGTGAAAAAAAACTACACATTTGAGTACTCCATTTCTAAGTGATTTCACAGATTTTCATTGTGAAAAATCCTGATGAGATAAAAGGAAACGGGGCTCAGATTCGTAATCGGGAGGTCTCAAAACCTCATAATCAGCCACAACATTCGAGAAGGGAAAATAATAATAGTGATTTGTACTCAAAACAATTTGAATCAGAAATCTGAGATCATATATGTAAAAAATATTTTTCCATACAGGGTGAGTCAGAAGTACTTTGACAAACTTCAGGAGGTGATTCCTCACAATATTCTCATATGAATTATCAAATGAATATATGTCCAGGAACGCTTTGTTTCCAAGATACAGGGTGTTGAAGTTTTATTTTTATTTTCGTTTTTTTCAAATAACTTTCGAAATACTGACTTAAATTAAACAAAAATTGATATTGAGAGGTTTTTGAGGTGTCGAATTCAAACCTGATGCTATTACTGCTCCTACTCATAGGGGGCGCCACCTACACGTCTTCTTTTTTTTTGAAGATTCATAACTTTTTTGAGCGTACTTCTAGCACATTTTTCAGTGAAAAAATCAATTCCACAATCATAACTTGATAAAAAAGCTACATATGTTACAAGTCGCTATAAGCAACCGTTTTCTAGATATTTGTACCTGAAAATTTCAAGTCGATCATTTGATAATCGATTGGAACGATATATCTGTTACATTTCTTATTTATATGCTCTATGCGTGATTCATTCACTTCTCTATTCATTCACCTATTGAAAATCTCAGCGACATCTAACCGTCGGTAATGGAACAATCATTACGGCTAGGAGAAGAAGAGCTGTCGCAAATGATCTGACAGTACGAGGATACTTAAGCCGATGCATGTGACATTCTCGGCCCTTTCTGATCTTTCGGCAATTAAGATACATTGTTTTCTGAAGCTCGTCGGCCATTAAAGAGTAGAACATGCCATGTTGAAATAATATATTGAATAAGAGCATTTTCTTTTCTCCGCGAATATGAATTCAAATCAGTGAATGGTGATATCAAGAAAGGTACGTACTGAGAACTTATGTATGGACCGTTGATATTTTAAAAATGTCACACTCAAATAATTTCTAAGAGAACGTTAGATAATTCTTCACAAGGGAAGAATCTGAAGTTATCCATGCATTTTGGTTATGAAAACAGTAATCAGGTTTATTTGGGTCAATCTGACGAAAAATAGCAGTGTCTTACACTATATATTTTTGGAGAATTCTGTCAGGATTACGAATCCCACATGTATATATTTTTTATGAGTTTTTATATATCTTTGGTATGGTTCCATATTTGATAACAATAATCACCGAGCTGTGGTTTTGATGGGGTTGAAGTGATCTAATATGTATATTTCATGTATAAATTTGGTACTTGGAATTTGGAATTTTCTTTGTATTTTCAGAAACCTTTTTGAAGAAGTATTTGACGGCTGGTCAAACATTTATTCTCATATACGTTTCTTGAATATCGCAGAAATTGAAGTCATTTTCGTGAATCAAATTCAACAAACTTGATTGTCTCAAATTCTGATTTTTAATTGTTGATAACGAAATATCTTGGCCGTTCAAGATCAAAGAAAAAATCATCTCTTCCATATATAAAGCAAAGATCAATTTTTGTTAATTCATAAGAATTATTAAAAATAGTTCTTCAATTTCAGTTTTGGATATTATTCATTTGTATACTCAATTAATTTTAAGTAATAATCTCTTGATGAGATTACACTCAACTGTAACAACAATGAGTTGAGGAGTGCATTGAAAAGATTCCAAGTTTTAAGAAATAGAATTTTTTTGTAAACTCTAACACAAACAATATTGTTTTCATGTTGAATCGCTGAGAACACACTTGATGGACCACAAGCTGATGTTCGTGTTAACCTGATCGGTAGCCCAGCAGCTATAAGTACCCCCTGATTGCGAGCCAATTCACTTCGTGGAGTTTAGCTAAGTGTCAATTATTGCCGCCCATACATTTACAGAAAATTGATACTGATAATGTCTTTCTCTAACTGTGTGCGGATTTTCCAGAGCCCAAATGGTTGTTATGAAAGTTTGTGATAGCATTTCGGAAGAAGTTTGCCTCGTCGGATTTCCAGCCAATTTCCTCAAAAACCACTGACACATAGTAATGCGTTGGGGAAAGTCTCGTGGCAAAAGAGCTCATACCCTTTGGATATGGTATAAATAAAATTGTTGATCGTGGATAATTCTCCAAACTGTGGACTGAGTAGAATTGAGAGCTTCAGCAATTATTCTTGCACTTGTTTCTGGATTCTCCTCGAGAGCGTTCAAAACAGCTTCTTCCAATTTAGGAGTTCGGACTGCTCGTGGTCTTCCAATAATAACAGCTGCCCTCTTAAATCTACCTCTTTCTGTCAAACAAAGGTGGAGACTGGTAAATGTTGGACCTGAAGGCAGAACTCGATTAGGATATCGCCACTGGTAAATACGGCTTGCTTCGCGTGCATTGTCATCCGCAAGGCCATAAATGAAATGCATATCGGCTAAATGAGCATTATTGTTTGAATAATCCATTTTTCAAAATCAGTGTTCTGAAACTAACAGAAACTTTAACAAAACAACGAAACGTTCAACTGTCACATAATATGTAATTACCAAAACTACTCACTTAAACGTCAAATTCATTTCCTAAGCACTCTTGTGAAAAATGCGAAATAATGGTAATAACTTTAACAAGTATCGATTATCAAATAATCGACTTGAAATTTTGAAGTCCCAATATCTAGAAAACGGTTGCTTATAGCGACTTGTAACAACTGGAGCTTTTCTACGTAGATATTATAGAGGAATTGATTTTTCTACTGAAAAATGTGCTAGAAATACGCTCAGAAAAGTTATGAATCTTCAAAAAAGAAAAAGACGTGTACGTGGCGCCCCCTACGAGTAAGAGCAATAATAACATCAGGTTCGAATTCGACACCTCAAAAAGCCTCACGATACCAATTTTCGTTTAATTAAGGTCAGTATTTCGAAAGTTAAAAAAAAAAAGAAAATAAAAATAAAATTTCAACACCCTGTATCTTAGGAGCGAAGCGTTCCCAGGCACATATTTATTCGGACAATTCATATTAGAATATTGTGAGGAATCACCTCCTGAAATTTGTCGAAGTACTTTTGAATCACCCTGTATGTAAAATATATTTTTCTATATGTTTCATCAACAAGATACTGTACACTGTTTGCATATACTGAGATGATTTATATGCACCGAGTACTTCGAGTAGAAGTGTGGAGAGAAGTGAAGAGTGCTGCCAATACTGAAAGCAGTTTCTACATAATTGAAGCAGAATGGTTTATCAAATTTTTTCGATAGTGGTATCGTGATAGAAGAAAAATATTTTTCACTGTCATGTTGACATGGAGCACTTCGTAGCACCGGTCAATATCTTGAAAATTATTCTATTGTCTAGCAAAACTGGAAGCGGTCCAGCATATTGCTGTAGAAAGAGTGATCATTATTGCTTTACTGTATGTACTGTTTGCAGTGGAAACGACTGCAACTGTTTCACACCAATTCAAATGAATTCATATCCTGTTTTGAATTATTTTGAATGTATGTTACCTGAAATTGTTAGTTTTAGGATAATCTGTATTCATACGTTTATGTATTATTGTACCCAACGATGATTCACTCATTCCATATACAATTTCTCATATGTTTATTATATACCCCGTGAATCATATAGATTTGTTTTTTTCCGAACGATTTCATTGGAGCCTTCGTCATCAGCGACTGTGAAAACTCGATAATCATGATTCTCTTGGGAGAAAAAGTCATTACCTCCTATACCAAAATTTCCGTGAATTTTTTTTCTCTATAATCATCCAAGAAACCCATCTGAAATATCAATATAAGATAAAGCGATAAATATACAAAGCAGATCAAGATACCCGTATAATTGACAACAGTTTTCGGAAAATGTCAGAAAAACTGATTTTTATTTTTAGAAAATGTATTCGTATTATACAGTCCCGAAAACCCCTAACACATTTTTTTTAAACTGGACTTTATTCAACTCAATTATATCTTTACAATTCTGGTTTTATGAATGAGAGGAGCCACCTGAGCATAGTATTTTCTGTGGGACATCATCTTGTCATACATTAACATATTAATTTCCACAGGAATCAAAGGAATTGAAATCAATTCACTAGATAAGTATTATGGGGAAACGGAAAATGTGTATATAGTAATAAGATGGAAAGTAGGAAATTGCAATATTAGTATATTAAAGTATAAGTGGATAAAAAGGGCTTTAAAACACGCGCGATTTTTCGAGCACGACGGCGCAGCCGGAGTGCTCGAAATAGAGCAAGTGTTTTTAAGGCCAGTTATCCACGAATACTTTACGTTATTTTTTTTTATTGGTGCACTTTGAAATCATATATACTGGTATTATTACTACAAAAAATAGAAATAAGAACTAATAATGCAAGAAGGTTGAATTCGTGATGTGACATCAGTATACCTTTCGTTGTCATGGAAATGAGAAAAACATTCATTTGCAATTTGTTACCAAAGATCAATATTTGTTGTCACCAGAGCTCAAAAATGAATGATTCTAATATCGATTTTTTGAATAGTGAGGCAGAATCGCGGTTAATACCGCGAAAATCCAGTGATATATATAAAAAAGAATATGAAAAGTTCATCAAATGGATGGAGGAGCACATATAAATGAACGAATTGTGAGTAATATTTTATTTGACGTTACAAGGAACTCCTGACAGATCAATAATCAAAAATTTGAGAGATAAGTGCCATGTGAAGTGGAATGGATAGAAAAATCGAATTTAAACGGTTTTCTTCACATAAAGGATTCAATATAAAATTGAACCAGAGAAAGGTAGATCTCAGGTGAAAAACAACTACTTTCCTGGCAAATACCACGCAGAACGTTGAATGATATTCACCTGAAAATCCATGCATACTTCCATAAAATATCAATGGACATTGAATGCAAATGTTTCCTTCTGATAAGCTCGATTATGTTTAATTTAAGTCGTGTTCACCTAACAATCCGCATACCGGTTTCAGGCTTCTTGGCCCTCATCAGTACGGAGTAGTCAACCAGCCAAAAGTCCAAAGAACTCTGGCTGAAGTGAGACACAACGTAAACAAACCATCATCGATCTTGTAACACCTATAGGTACGCCGGAAAAGATAAACTTTAACTGGCGGTACCTAGTGACAGAAAGAAACACTCGAAAATCTCCCACCTCGATAGGTTTCTAAATAAAGATTCCTTCTCAGTAGGATTGGCAAAGCCCGTCTAGCATATAGTGAGAGATAAGTGCCATGTGAAGTGGAATGGATAGAAAAATCGAATTTAAACGGTTTTCTTCACATAAAGGATTCAATATAAAATTGAACCAGAGAAAGGTAGATCTCAGGTGAAAAAACAACTACTTTCCTGGCAAATACCACGCAGAACGTTGAATGATATTCACCTGAAAATCCATGCATACTTCCATAATGTGAAGAAAACCGTTTAAATTCGATTTTTCTATCCATTCCACTTCACTGCACTTACTCACTTATGCTAGACGAGCTTCCACTCTACTGAAAGAATCTTTTTTAGAAACCTATCGATGAAGATTTCGGAGTGTTCTTTCTGTCCAGAGTACCGCCAGTTAAAGTTTATCTTTCCGGCTACCTAAGGTGTTACAAGATCGATGATGGTTTGTTTACGTTATGTCTCACTTCAGCCAGAGTTCTTTGGACTTTTGGCTGGTTGACTACTCCGTACTGATGAGGGCCAAGAAGCCTGAAACCGGTATGCGGATTGTTAGGTGAACACGACTTAAATTAAACATAATCGAGCTTATCAGAAGGAAACATTTGCATTCAATGTCCATTGATATTTTATGGAAGTATGCATGGATTTTCAGGTGAATATCATTCAACGTTCTGCGTGGTATTTGCCAGGAAAGTAGTTGTTTTTCACCTGAGATCTACCTTTCTCTGGTTCAATTTTATATTGAATCCTTTATGTGAAGAAAACCGTTTAAATTCGATTTTTCTAATCAAAAATTTGTCATTTAGACTTCACGTTTCTCGATTTGTTGATGTTGTCATGGTTACCTTTAAAAAACGAGCGTTTTTTAAAGTTCGATTTAAACACGCTGAGGCGTGCTTTAAATGGGTAAGAAGGGGCACCAATAAAAAAAAATATATTTAACTATTAGGGAATTGATTTTGGGATATCCTTTCCATGTTATTGTTCAAACTTCATGGCTCGTTTTTTTATTTTTTTTTTATTTTGTACATTTCTTATATCTGTGGCTAATGGGTTGAAGAGTTTTGGTCCATGATAGGTTACAAAATTCTTACTAATTGATGTTCCAGTATAGGAATTGGTAGTGTGGTAATACTTACTGTATTTTTGGGGAGGATGAACATTTGTCGAAATAGGGCATTGACAGCTATGTTGTTCAAAGTCCAAGACTCCCATTTCATCATAGTGCCGCTAAGTTCCGTATCTCCTGTTTTTATCAAACTGGGCTTTTTTTTAACTCCTAAGCTGTGGAATGAGGTTTCGAAAATCCCAACCCTATCAATAATGCAGTAGCAAATAATGGACTCAGCCAAGGCATCGTATAGCCTTTTTTTTCAATATATTTTTCAACTGGTAGAATTTAAATATTAATTTTCAGAGTCGCGTCTTCTTATCATACCCATGTACTTTATATTTTGTATTCTTCTTATGGTTGGATAAGCACAGGTAGTGATCTGTACAGATGGATCCATGAAGTCGAATGTTGTTATTTTCAGGTTGATCTTTTATTGTGGACGAAAATGTGATGAATTTAGTTTTTAAAATATTAAAGCTTAGCATATCCAGCTGTATACCTTTTCAAATCCATGTTCCATTTTTTGATATGTTACATCCCAGTTGTTTCCTGAAAATACTATAGCGGTATCACCAGCATACGTGATGAGTGCGCCTTCTATAAGTTATACAGGCTGTTGATTTACAGTAAAAATGCAACGGACCCAATATCGTTCCCTGTGGCATGCACATGGATAGTGGTTAGGGGTCCCTTAACTTCATTGATTTTTGTGATATGTGTATGGTCTGTTAGATAGTTCGTGATTATGTTCAGGGGGATGCCTCTCATGCCTGAGTTTTCTAGTCGCTCGAATAGAGTGCAATGATTTACATATCGAATACCTTGGCCAAGTCATACCATAATACATTTTTGTTGATTTTCAAAGCAATGTGGTAGTTTTCGTCATTTTAAGGTCTGCTTTTCCGGTAGAGTGGTTCTCTCTCAATACAAATTAAGTTGTTGATATAATATTTTTTTCATAATAGTCCATGAATATATTTTTCAAGTATTTCTCAAAGATTTTTGTGGAGTTGTTGATTACAGTTATAGGTAGTTATTCGATAGTTTTTTTGCTCCTGGATTCGAATGTAGGAGTGGTTATGGATAGATTCTTCGAAGGCAGATGGAACTGTTAGTTTCTTTATTCAATATTAAACCTAGGGGGACGTCTAGATAGAGATGATACTTTTTTTATTAGCTCCACTGAAATTTCATCTGGTCCAGGTGGAGTAGTATTCTATAAATTTGAGTTAATTTTCATCTAATCGTATTTTTTATAGGGCGGAGAAATATAGCATCTCGACTATTTGCGGTCTGTATAATATTGGGATCATACTAGTGAAGAATTCGGTTGGGACATGAATTTTTCCATTGAATATTTGGAATCTACGCATACGACTTTATCACTAATTTTTTTCCCAAGTTTCTGAAACAGTTTTGAGAATGCTACAGCGTTTTGGAAACGCCAGATTTCAAAACGCCTCCATGACCTTGGAGAGAGAGCGTGACCTCACAATACTGTTCTGCAGTAGGCCTCCTGTGGGATATTCATGTTGAAAAGGAAAACATCCTTAATTAAACATTGAAAATTTTCAATTTCAGATTTTTTCTTTTGAGCTGGGTTCCTTTCAGAACATTTATCAGATGTAGTTCAATGTACAGCGTGGCTTCAGCCGGGGAAAGAGTTGTTTTCTGTTCTGTTTTATCGTGGACTTTTCAATTCACAGAAAAATATTTCTATTCAATATTTAATTGAGAATGTTTCCCTTTTATCATAATTTGACAAATGAGGTATCGTTGGAAGCGTCTTGATCGTCCGCTGGTAAGAAGCTATGATGCCGTGGTGGATATCAAATGAAAGGGCATGAATAACACATTTCAAAAATATATATATATTGGTAGCTGTTGCTCGCAGCTTTGCCTGCATGCACCCGATAATTGGGAATAAATTCTAAAATAACGCCTCTGGTGTGAGCCAAACATATTTTCCCTCCAAACCTACCCAAAATACATATATAAAAAATACGTTTTTCATTATGGGTTATGGTACACATATTAATAAAAAATTGATTGTTCTGTAAGGGTAGGTGGCATATGACCACGGCTATCCTCTGATCATCACTATGAATATGTATTAAATACATTAGTAGTATATTACATAACAAGAGTTGTAAGAAGCATATTACGCACGACTAGAATTCTAGAAGTGCGTAATTGTCTTAAAACTCGAATTGTGCACTATACTTTTTCTACGACCGTATTCATTCCCATAAAAATTAGGATTCCATTAAGTGAAAATATGTTTAATCAATCAATCAAATTACTTCAAAGATAATTCAACTATAATAAGGTACTATATTACTTAGTATAGTTTACTTTTGATTGTAATAATTATTAATTTCAACTGTGCAGGGTCGTTAATTGTCTGATTTTTTGTTTTTTCAAAAATAATACCATTGTTTTCTCTTATTGTAGCAGTATTATCGATGGCACATGTAATTTTTGATGAGTTGGCAGTCATGTTTTTCATAGAATTATCTACATAGCACTCGGCCACTGCTGAAAATGAATTGATTTTGTGTTTCAGCTTCCAGTCCATGAATTTTCGATGAACTATTCCGTATCTTTCACGAGATTTTGCTGGTAACAAATTATGAGAAGCATTTTTGGCTTTTTCCACTATATCGGGTGGTGTACACATTTCATCTTCGCTACTACTGGACTTTTCAAACCATTAATAAAAACTGTTAACAAATCGCGACACAATTATAAAACGTCAAAATGTTATCGGCGACGCGGCCTGTTATTCGTTTTCATGGCAACTACTGAAGGCTCTATCTAATTGGTTATACGTCGTGCAATTTACTTTACAGATGCTACCGTATTGGTTGTTGATCGTGCTCTCTCTTTACGGTAAAGGTGAATCGTACAATTTTATGTCGCACAGTGCTTAAATAGACAGTTACATAGTTGGCGAGTTGTACAAATTTCGTCATTTTCTGTAGGGGGAGTAGAAAATAGTATATTACGTGTAAGTTGTTTATTTAATAGATGATAAATATTGAATAGTTTTTACATAACAATTTCAGATCAGAATATTTTCTTGTTTCATACTTTTTGACGAGTGATTGTTAAGTAGTCGGGTTTTAGTTTTTGAACTTATTTTTTATGCTACTTGCTGATAATGGATTTCTGTCAGCTTCGCCAAATTTTTTCTTCTCCTATATTAGTAAACATTGTTTTACGTACAGTTCACTCTATAAGTAAATCCATTCTTACGCACAACTATGCGTGAAGAATAAAAACGCACATCTGTGCGTTACGGTGCCTAGTTTAACAAGCAAGTTAGCCTTGAACCACTTAAATCTTGCCATTTATCTGTCTTGCGATTTGAATATTTGACATTGGCATTGTCATTATTTGAGATTTGGAGTTCAGATCGATGGACTTCCGTTTCTGATGTGACAGAGAGCAGACGTCTGATAGAGAGCTGCTTTCAAGGAGGGCACGGGGATGTCATGTCGGAAATGGGAGTCAGTTTTATGTTTGTGAAAGTCCATAGGCCATCTTTATGGGCCTATTTATATATTTGTTGAGCAAATTAAATGTGTGTGAAGTTCTACAAGTATCCCTTTCTCTACGCTGGTAACCAGGCCAGATGACAACGGATTTGTCGGAAAGAGAGAATACCTGATCTGGAAGAGTTTTCAAGTTTTTGGTCTGTCATAGTATATGATCATGGATATTTATATATTTGATGAATACTATTTATTGTTTGTGGAATTATTCAATACCTGATCTGGGGAAATTGACACCGTATGGAGTCAGAAAACCGAAAAACCTAACGAGAAGAAGAAGAAGTTCAGATCGATAATTTATAAATTATAAACCGATCTTTAATTCATTAGTATCCTTTGTATGTCTGAGAATATGAGCAACTCCGATATTGAAGTGAGTGCAACGCCACCAGAAATTGTTCTTCAGGCTGATTCTGCTGTAGAGAATATTCTGCCACAAAAATCAGAGGATAGATATGAAAAGGCTCATCAAAAGTTTATGGAATGGAGTCTCCTACCGTATCAGAAGGATACGTAGACG
Organism: Gonioctena quinquepunctata; assembly: GCA_018342105.1. Classification (NCBI taxonomy): domain Eukaryota; kingdom Metazoa; phylum Arthropoda; class Insecta; order Coleoptera; family Chrysomelidae; genus Gonioctena; species Gonioctena quinquepunctata. The sequence goes on from JAFIRS010001711.1 coordinate 201,861, forward strand.
AATCCACTGTGAACAAAACAGCAACTTCTGGAAGAATATTGCAATCCATCAACAATAATTTACCATCCACGTCGACTATAAATAATGATATTGAGATTTCGTCAAATATTTTTACAATGAATAATTTATCGGAAAAATCAAATGCTCCCATTGTAATAAAAAATATGCTTTTCACAACACTTGATACGTAATATGCTATTTCGCGAGTGACTCATTATCAACAATTAGACGTGTATAATTATTGAAAGTACACGGATGTGTCAAATTTCACGACAGCGACCTGCTCGATTCCCTTTTTTCTAAAAAAACATAAGAATTTTTTATTTTGCAACAAATCCCTGAGACTTCACAAAGTAGACTCTACAAACCCTATACCGACCTGCTGTTGACAAATGCCAAGTAATAATGCAATGAAATATGGTGTGGTGCATTTTAAAAAGTAAAGTTATTGCCATTTGTAATTTGTCATATTCCAAAACTCATAGTAGGCGATGGAACATCGATTCGTACTTCGCTTTCATCTCAGAACATGCGCTAAGGCCTGAGGAATCGATTCAAGAGAAGTTGGTTGTGTTATCATGAATGGTTATGATTTTTTTCGTGGATCTCTGCACGACACTTTTTCTACACACGAATTCACAAAAGTAAAAAACTATTTCAAGCAACCAAGCTGCGTTATATCGACAATTTAGGGGAGAATCCAATGGAGGTTGCTTTGAAAAATCAGAACTTTATTGTGCATCATAATTTGGGACATCTTGTATATAAATAGAAATGATTTTAGAATGAGCCACATTCGAAAAAAAGGCCAAAGCTTGGATTGAAAAGAAAGTATTTGGCTTACATGCACCCCTGGGTCACCCTGTATATCCAAAACAGATAGGATTTTTTTTGTTGGCAGATTGTATTCGTAGATTCCCAATGTTGGTTGAAAACATGTGGTAGATATAGACATATATTACATTTATTCATAGAAAAGAATCAGCTGGAATAAAAATAGATAAAATATTAAAAAATGTCATTTAGTTATGTTAAAAATGCCCCGGACCACCCGGCAACTGGTGTTTTAGTAGTTGTTCAACTAATTGTTGTGCTTCCTCGGAGAAATCAGACAACGAACATTCTTTCTTCCATGTGGAAACATCGACAATGATATCAGAAAGAAGTGCCTTGAAGTCCGCCAATGTACAATCGAACTGACATCCTTCTACGGTTATTTGTTCAAGTTCGTCCTTATTTTTGTAGAAGATGTTGATGTACGGAGTTGAACTTGATTCTCTCAATTCGAAGTAAATGCTATTGGCAAAGTAAGGAGGTACGTCATTGTATGCACCCAGAGACTGAAGAATAATTGCCAGGTTGGTATCGTGAGCACTATACATCTGGTATTTCTTTGTGGTGGAGTTACTCAAAATTAATTCGAATTGTTCAACTACAGCGTTGAGGAAAGTACCGGCACCTTGAACAGAGAGATTGCATTATTTGAAAAATATTTATTCGAATGGGGTAAAGAAATTATTTTGACAGATTCTGATGAAGGTTGACTCAACAATTCGAAGTGGATTCCAATAAAAAGTCGGAATTTTCATTGCCCAAACTATCGTTATGATTGGAGATCCTGAGCTAACGTTATTAAAATTAGTTCTGATGGAATCAGCTGAGAATGTAGCGAACGTTGATTTCGACATGCTCTCTCACTGGATATGACAAAGCCCAGGAGAGGAGCTATCATCTTACATATTTAAAAATCCATTTGTGGAAATGTATTCCGGATTATGTGCTTGAGACAAGAGTTTTCTTCGTATAGCTACAGAGCTGAGATACATTTCTCCAAAAGTAGATTTTTTCCAAGGCTCGTTTATTGTCCTGAAAATTTCATAAATTTATTTTCAACCAATTAGAAGGCTTCTTTCGTTTATGTTGCTTATAGCAACGAGAGATTATCGCGATAATTTTGTTAGTTCCTATCAACTTAATGGAATTAATAAGTGATAATTTTACTGTCGAAAATGAAGCGCCTTATATCTATTGACAAAAGTCACTCAGAATAAAATCAAAATACATTTTGTTGATAACTTATAATTTTTATAGATACTAACCAATTTGCTTTAAATATCGAACACCTGGGCTAAAAGAGACACATAAAAAATTTTGAAAGATTCAAAATATGAAATTCTTGCGCTGCATCTTTTTTATTGGGCGAAAAACTTGGTGATTCTATCATTAAAAATTGTCTGTGTTTCAACAAATATATGTAATATTTTGACACTCGTTTATTCCGTTGGGCTTTGGACATATTGGGGCTTTCTTAAATTGGTTTTGATTCCATATCAACTTTGTAGAATAATTTCTTATCTTCAAGAATCTTTTCGTCCATAAACTGGTCCAATAAAAATGGTAATAATTTCAAGTCTCTGTGGTTTTGGTTTACGTCACTTATCTTCTGGCACATAGTACATAATTCATAACTTTTACAGTTCATTGTAGACATTTATTTTGAAGTTGTTTATTATTTATTAACATTTTACATTGATTTGACAATAATTAATAATATTGTATGCCAAATCACCGAGACAATAACTGCCAAATGTCAAACGTTTACAAATGTCACTCGTTTATATTATAGGAATAATATCTAAATAAAAACTTATTATCAATTTCTCCTCATTTGTACAATTAATAATATTTTTTAATGTCCGTCAGATTTTAGTAACAAAAAAGTGTTACTAAACGTCAAAGTGAAGTTTTATTGTGAAAATAAAATATGTTATATATTTCTAAAATCATCGGAAATATTTTTTTTAAGCTTTAGTTGAAACTATCCAGACATAATTTCAGGTGTTATGGTTGAAAACGAATTAATGTTTTCAATGTTCCTGAAATTTTAGTAATAAATCTTAGTTACTAACAAGTAAAATCAACTTCTATTGTAAAAATATAGTGCGTCATATTTAACTAAACTCATCGGAAATATGTTTTTTTAAGTTTCATTTGAAACTATGTAGACATGTAATATCAGATGTTATGGTTGAAAACAAATTAATATTTCCAATGTTCCTGAAATTTTAGTAATAAACCTAGTTACTGACAAGTAAAATCAACTTCTATTGTCAAAATACAGTGCGTCATATTGAACTAAACTCATCGGAAATACGTTTTTTAAAGTTTTATTCGAATTTAAATCTATAAAGACATTGGATTTCAGTTAACAAATTTGTTATTTAATGTTTCTCACATTTTAGTAATGAAAACGAGTTACTAACGGCTAAAATGAACTTCAGTTCTAGAACTCTAATTAGTTGCAATTAACCAAAACCGCCGGAAATATGTTTTTGTAACATTTTACAAAAAAATTACAATAAGAAAAAATTATATATTATGTCCAACAATGTATATTTCAGAAATAAAGCAGGAAAGAAAAGCTAAAATATTCATAATAGATTAACTTTTTATTGCCTATTTAGTATTACACTACTCATCAAAGTGATTTAACGTAAAAATTTAAAATTATAATTAATTTTTTATATTAATATTAAACACGCAGTTGTTGTAGACAACTCTGGAAGAAGTGTCGGAAATACTGGCATTATTCGATTGCTCTACAAAGGCAGACGTTGTAGTTTTACTTGCCTGAATTTGCCTCATAGACTCAATAATATTTTTGTAGTGAGAACCATTCATTTGTAGGTCGAGCTTGATAGATTGACTACTGGAATGGCCTGTTATTTTAATGAGTTGTTGTTCTTCAACTCCAAACTGTGCTAGTCTAGTGGCTGCTGTGGCTCTGGCTGAATGATTTGTCACTTTTATTCTTTTAGTATCGATCCCAATCTTTGCTGCTGACTGTTTGAACCATGCAGAGATTGTGTTTTTGCCTACTGGAGAATTTTTGTACCATTTGTTGGACACCTTCCATTTTAATTTGGTGTTGAAAAGGGACGGTCTGTTGTTATTGAACACATACTACGTTTTTCCATCAATTTCTTGAATAATCTTACAGGGCACATTTCAGGATTAGCAACATTTTTTATAGGGAGGATTTTTAGACCCTCCTTGAGAGGTTTTTGAAAAAACAGGGTTATATTCAATCCGGCCAGTAGAGTATCCTCGTTCCATTTCTTCAATAAAGTATTGAATGCAGCTCATGAGCAACAATAAGGAAAAATTTCTTTGAAGACCGTCAAGTGTATCTTCATCCCATAAATGCACCATTTCACTATAATCAGCAGTCGATAATGCTGAAGAACTTTTCTTTCGCTTGGAAACATCCATCTGCAATTTACCACGTTTTGCATCTCTTGTCGCTCTAGCTTCCAAAAACTCTATATCTTTAAATGGATCAAACTTAATTTTATTTGTGGTAAGATAATATTCTTGAAGCTGTCTCGCTGTGGAATTCCACATTAGTATAATAACATTTTCTTTTGTAATCTTCAGAATTTTGTTTTTTCATGTTGAAAGCCCAATCTTTCAATATTGATGCTAAATTTGCTATGGATGTTGAAGATCGCTCACCTTATAAGATTTTTCAACACAGAATTGCATAAATTGTTTCCACACACTAACTTTTGATCTTCTTGTATTATTAGGTACCTACTAACTGCACAATTTGCTTAGCAATTGATTTCGCTGATTCAATACCAAAACGAATCATTGTTTACAGAATATTATTGTAACAATAAATATCACGGGGACGACTGAAAAACTGATTGTTACTTGTGGTCTGTCTCACCTCTCACTTCGAAATAACTTGACATTTGAAATAAAATTAAGTCATAGTATTATACCCAAGTGTCAAATTTTACCCATAAGAAATTTGACATCTACGCAGAATAGGTCGTAGGGTTCATCTTCTCATCATATTAAAAGCAACTCCAATTTATGAAATTTTCTTACCGAATCTCCCACGCAGCAGAATTAATTCCCTATAATTTTTTTATCGGTTTCAATCATGTTTTTGTTGATAGAAAGTTTTCCTCGTCTTCGACTCGGGATAATTTTCTATCAACAAAAACATTTGTGACCTTGAAAATAATTATCGGAGATAATTCTGCTGCTAGGGAGATTATAAGTGAATATAGATACAAAAATTATCAATACTCACTCAGTCGAGCTAGCTTCTTATTGAAAGCATAAGATTTTAAGGCATATGCAGTAAGTGTCTTCAAAGGTTCTGGATAAACAGATTTGCTCCAATTTGGAAGGGTGTAACCAAACTCTTCTTCGATCGAAAGCGTATCATATACAGTCCAAGCAGTGCTCACGGCTGTGATATTATCTCCAGTATTATTTGTCAGGTAAGAATAAAGTTCCTGGTGTTCTTTATCGAGATTCACGTAAAATGGGTCATAGTTCAGCACTTTCGAAAGTTCATTGGTGAGATCGGTACAATAATAAATGGTTGATGTGATGTTTTCATCTGAAGGGTGAACAGGAATCGGTTGCCAAAGAACATTCTCATTCCAGATATCGTCGCCTTCTGGGGGATATAAACCGAGAAGGTTACTTTGGGCAGACATGTGAGTTCTGTCGATATCTGTTGTTTGGGCGTAGAAGTGAGTGTTCGTGTATTTTTCTGGTAGCCACCCATTGTATCTCTGGCGAGTGAACTGGCCAAGAGCTTGGTGTTGTTGTTTTCCACCCTGAAAGAAAACTCATTTCTCATTTTCACACTAATGATGATAATGTTAATTTGTGTCTGAGGTTGTATCGATCCTCAACTTAACCGGTATATGCAGATTACTGAGAAATAGAATAGTATCACGTGTCCAGAAATAAGGATTTTTTCGTGCGCACGTTACAACACGGAAAGTCACGGGAAGCACGGATAAATCCATTTCTGGACGTGTAATGAACAATATTTTTTATTATACACACATGGATTGATGCTATGGAAATAATCGGAGATCAGGAAAACTTTTTCCGAAAAGCTCATTCTCCTTTATTATAAAGACAGACAAAAATGTTTTCAAAGAAGTATGATTGAAAGTGTTTTTCCATTTCCAATGACATTCACAGTGAAACTTATACTCACATTGGTCAATTGTCCTGTGCTAACTGGCCAGTATGAGGAATCAGAGAAAGGATCGTTGGTATAGTGTTGAATCGGTGTCCTTTGTCCGTGTCTGAATATCTAAAAAAATCATAGAATTTTTATAGATCATAAGAAAATACACTCTTAAAAACAAAATTGTCGCTATTATGCGGCATTGGAACGCGTATTGTAATTACGTAGAATTATCTTCCTGGGGAGAACACCCTCAGCCTTGAACAAGGCTTGAGTTAAACAATGAAATATTTGAGATTTCTGTAGAAGTCCAGATTCTCAAAATTGAGTGGGTTCGAATATAAAAAAGGCCCGAAGTCATCTTCACAAATTTAATGGGAATTGAGAGAGTTATACACCTAATTGTTATTGATACATGTTTCAAACGTTCAAAGGTTCATCATCAGTCAGTGAATGAGCTACAATATAAGAAAACAAATAATAGTAGCAAGTCGAAGAGTGGTTGGAATATGAATATTATACTTACTTGAAAAACAGAAGACGAAGAAGCATAACAAAGCTAACATATGAAATTATGGTGGATAATCTTTCCATATAATTATTGTTAAATGCACAGAGAATGTGAAACTAGCGCCGTCAAGTGTGGAAACAGTGAAGCTGGTCCTAAGATAAAGTATTTGAAGCGCCATCCAATGTCATAAGGCTAGAGAACCAATTGGGTGGGAAGCAATAACAAAAGTTTCAAACTCAAATTGGAGGTGTGGCGAAACACCATTTCTTTGGTAGGATATAGTTTGGAAAAGTATAAAGAATTTTTTTATAGAAATTGTCAAGAATTGAAGAAAGGTATGCAGTAAAAATTAGTTTGATCGTGATTCCTAATGTTAGAATTAATTTCGAATATATTCAATATGTTTAATAAATGGCGGAGCGGTCAAAAGAGTGATTGGAATTATCAATATGGTTTGCGAAGGAACTGTTAGAGTTGATTTCTACAATGGAAGTGTTCCAATGTTTTTCCCCATGTTTGTCAATCATTTTCTTATATTCTTCCACACTGGTGATTATGTTTCTGCCGCTCTGGACTAGGATTACAAGAGGATTCAGAACACCTCATTTCGTATACTCCAGAGTTTTCGAAGAGGTTCGATTTATCTTTGGTATTGACTAATATGTTAGAGATAGTGTTGTTGGTGTGAAAACTAATGTGGCAGTCAGTCATCATTAAAACATTTGGAAACTTTTTCAATGAAGGGGATAGAAGAAGAGCGTATGGGGCTGTACAAATTGATATTAGTAGATCTGTTAAGGTGTCGTTTGTATGTTTTATTATTAAAGTGTGAAAGAAAGCCATTGTTGGAATATTACTACATTTTATACGAATATTTTGAATGGAATCGAATGTAGTGAGGACGAGCAGAATCATGGAATTTCCATTCGATTTTATCATTACCGAAACAAACGAATGGGATAAATATAAAGAAAATCAGAAAATCCTTGAGAATAACCATGAATGATGGATGCACTACTCTTCATCCTCAAGATTTATACTTCTCTATAATGAGTAAAAACAGGAGAATGCACTGCCTCCCTTCATAAAATGTTGAATGGAAGCAGTTCGATAAAAAATCATTATTGAAAGGAACCAAAACACTTCAACATATTATTTTCATCTAACTGACTATTTTGCCATTCAATAGCACGTGTTTTGTGAATACATTGTGGTGAAAACCATATGTCAAAGAGTTTTTGTTTACTTTCAAGGGACCCCAGAATACCTCAAGGGTTGTTTAAAACAGCCCAGAGATAAAATAATAATATAGTGATCCTCATCATCACTTCAATATACTCCCTAGGAGTTATTTCTATCAATAATATGCCAAATTAAATTCGAAACTATAACAAATTTTGAGAATATCCTGAATTTAATTTCAAAAGAAATTTTCCAATTAGGTACCATAAATTTTTATTTTTCAATATTCAGTTTTTATGTTTTTTATCAGTTTCATAGTTCATGCCGACCATGTATTTTAATTCCAACGACTTTTCGGCGTCTCCCATAAACCCAGTAGTATATTGATTTCCATGAGTTATTTTCAATGTCCTTATTGAGACAAACGGTATATATTTGAAAATTTGAATGAACTTTTCAAACAAAAAAGTTTTTTTTCCAATATTGGTAAACAAGAAATGCCGAAAAAAAAAATTTATTCAAAAAATTTCTTGTGGCTATTTGTTTATTTAGATGGTGATCTAAATAATGATTCTAGATTTTTAATGAATCAAATATTTGGTTCATGAGAAACAAACACATGATTCCTGAGAAAACCTGAGTTAATAACTTCTAAAAAATAATAAAATGATATAGCATAATTCAATAGATCTTAAAGATGGTTTGTGTATTTGTTACCCCATCACACTACAACCAATCTACGAATTAACTCAAATTTGGCATGTTGATATATTTTGTGAAGGAGTTACATCCATGAGAGTTTTATCACACCACTTCAACCCTACAGGGGTGGAATATCGTTGCGTGCGAAGACGAAGGTATTAGCTAATAAGATATACATTTCATAAAGAGGCATTTGATAACATTTGAATCGAATGCTCCATTCAAAATTCTGCTAAAAATGCCTCAAGCTTTTTCTGATCATAGAAGACGTGAAGGGGTGATTAATGATAATTTTCCTCTCAATAAGATATAAAATCAAACAATGGTTCCAAAGTATTCCTAAAATTATTAACTACCTACCTATATTTTAATCCGTGAATTCAATGAATCACGCTGTTAGTACTCACCTTGAAAAAGTATGTTTCATTCATTTCTGCATCCGCACATATTACCTACATTTCTTCACCCGCAAATATTCTCATTCATCATGTATGCAACTTTGCGTAATACGTTCATCGCATCAACTTCTGTGCATCCGGAAGTGGTGCCAGATATAACAGCGCCTCTGAATTCGATTTATATTCATTACTTCAGCGCGAGAAATTGGTGATAATAATAAATCAGTATAAGCATACAGTGTTTTTCACTATGGGAGCACCTCAAAAGTTGTCCGATGAAACTATCTGATAATAATAGTAATATTTTATTTCCACTTAGACAAATTTACAATTTTATGATAATTGTCGATACATTAGAATAAAGAAAATTGAACTGCAGGAAAGAAAAATGAATGAAGATTAAGACAATTCAAAATACAATAAAAAAACATTTTTTAAGTTAAACGGTTTTATTGTACAGAAACCTAATAATGATGCAGATAATGTACTGAAAGCTTAAGAATAATTAAGTAGGTACCAGGTACCAGTCATCACACCACTCTCCTCATCAATATGGGGCATTAATCAGACTAAAATAAAACTGGGAGCGCAATTTCTATTATCTGCAGTCAATCGCTCATATCAAATTACGCTACGCGTTACAGTCCTCGGTACGCTTTAACCTTTTACCTCAACTTGGGGGGTGTACCGCTAACGATGTATCATTTATAGCCACCCTAACGCCACACAGTCCTCGACACGATATAAAATCTTGACTTGGGTAGGGGATTCATGCTTGAATCACGATTCTGAGTTCACAGAGTCCTTTGTTTCAATCAGATACCTGGATTTCAGTTTCAATGTATTGACTGTCTACACTCTATGATCCACCATTTTATTTCGGACGCCATCTTGAATTTGGATTTTTTTTATGGTGTACTGTAATTTACAAGTCATTTGATATCCATATTGGAGGGGTTGCATTGACTATCTTAACTCCATGATCTGCCATTTTGTTTCGGACGCCAACTTGGATTTGGAATTTTTTCATGGTGTACTGTATTATACTAGTCAAGCCCCTTCATTTGGTATATATATATATCGAGGGGCTGGCGGCCATCTTGGATTTACAATGATACTGAATGAACATAATTGTATTGTCATCAGAAGTAAAGGGGTGTACCAAATTTCAGATCAATCGGTCAACAGAAAGGGGGTAGAATTTCAATTACTAGATTTGACCCGCACAGACACAAATAAGGCAAGCTAAATATGACCGTTTAAGAAACAATGGCGCAGCCAGTCGGAAAGGTAGATTTTCGAAATCCATTATTGATACTGAAAAAGACATCAATCATGTCTCAGAAAAAATAGGACATTTATTCACATAAACAGCGTTTGAATTTTTCTATAAACCTCAAATTCTACAATCAAAAATAGGAGAAGAGTTCAAATCTCTCTGAACACTTTTAATATTTTTATGTTATCAAATCAAGAAAACAGAAAATATACTTTTGTATAAACTTCAAACTTTTCAATCAGAAGTTGGTGAAGGGTCCAAATCTCCCTGAATTCTCCCTCATATTTCTATGTAATCTGACTCAGATCAAAAGGAAGTTGTATAACCAGCACACAAGGATATAGAAGAAGAAGAAGAAGAGAGTTTATTGACTACGGTATATAAGGATACATTAGTAGCAAGTCAGTGGTACAAATGTAGATGTATGGTAAATCTGAACAGAGAAGATAGTAAAAAAAAAGTTAACAACGGACAAGCAAAGACCCCAGAACATATAAATAGATTAAAATCCATATACAATACAAAAAAATCTATATAAAATGAGCATGTCGTATACAGGGTGAGTCAGAAGTACTTTGACAAACTTCAGGAGCTAATATGAATTGTTCGAATAAATATATGTTCGGAAACGTTTTGTTTCCAAGATACAGGGTGTTGAAGTGTTATTTTTATTTTCGTTATTTTCAAATAACTTTCGAAATACTGACCTCAATCAAACAGAAATTGGTATTGAGAATTTTTTAGAGGTGTCGAATTCAAACCTGGTGTTATTATTGCTCCCACTCGTAGGAGGCGCCACCTTCACGTCTTTATCTCTTTTGAAGATTCATAACTTTTTTGAGCGTACTTCTAGCACATTTTCCAGTAGAAAAATCGATTCCCCTATCATATCTACGCAAAAAAGCTATCGTTGTTACAAGTCGCTATAAGCAACTGTTTTCAAGTCGATTATTTGATAATGGGTGTTGAAGTAATCACCATTATTTTGCATTTTTCACAAGAATGCTTAAGAAATGAATTTCACGTTCAAGTAAGTAGTTTTAGTTTTAAGTAGGGGGTGCCACCTATTCCATTCATTTTTACTCTTTCAAAATAGTAATTTTTGTATCAAGGGTGCAAAATCTGTATTTGTTCTAATAAAATTAGCATCAATATTTTATTTCAAGAAATTTTGAATATGTAGAATAAAATAAAATAAAGGAAACTGAATTGTATTCAAATTAATTGTTCAAAGTGTCCACCTTCAGCAAAGATACAGGCATTCAGTCTTCTAGTCATTGAATCTCGTACCCGCTAAAAAATTATTGGTGTGTTTCTTATTGTTTCACCGTCTACCATTCGGTTTCTTAGATCATCTCCGTTCGCTACTGGTGTTTCATGAACTAGTGACTTCAGATGTCTCCAAAATAAAAATCTAGCGGGTTTAGATCTGGGGACCTTCGTGTCCACGCCTGGTTAGGTTTTTCTATACCCCTGCAACAACAAATTGCGTAAACCACATGCGGATACAAATTTCTGATGGTACATTCTGAAGTAGCCCCGGTTATTCATTTTCTAAAAAGTATTCGTGAGTTGCACCATTCAGTCGGAACCGAAGAAAGAAAGGACCTATCAAGTAATTATCAATAATTGCTGCCCATATATCTACAGAAAATGTAATTTAGCTGCGTGCGGATTTTCCAGAGCCAAAACATGGTAGTTATGAAAGTTTATGATAGCATTTCGGGAGAAGTTTGCTTCGTCCGTGAAGAGTACGTATTTTAAAAATTGAGGATTTCCAGCCAATTTTGTCAAAAACCACTGACACATAGTGATGCGTTGGGGAAAGTCTCGTGGCAAAAGAGTTCGTACCCTTTGAATATGGTATGGATAACATTGTTGATCGTGGATAATTCTCCAAACTGTGGACTGAGTAGAATTGAGAGCTTCAGCAATTATTCTTGTACTTGTTTCTGGATTCTTCTCGAAAGCGTTCGAAACAGCTTCTTCCAATTCTGGGGTTCGGACTGCTCGTGGTCTTCCAATAATATCAGCGGCCCTCTAAAATCTACCTGTTTCTGCCAACGACGGTGGAGACTGGTGAATGTTGGAGCTGAAGGCAGTACTCGATTAGGAAATCGCCACTGGTAAATACGGCTTGCTCCGCAAGCATTGTCATCTGCAAGGCCATAAACGAAATGCATATCGGCTAAATAAGCATTATTGTTCAAATAATCCACTTTTTTTTCAATTAGTGTTTTAACACTTACAGAAACTTCAACAAAACAACAAAACGTTTAACTGTCATATAATATGTAATTACCAAAACTACTTACTCCAACGTCAAATTCATTTTCAAAGCATTCTTGTGAAAAATGAAAAATAATGGTAATAACTTCAACACGCATCGATTATCAAATAATCGACTTGAAATTTTCTAGTCTAACTATCTAGAAAACGGTTGCTTATAGCGACTTGTAACTAGGGTCCCTTTTTCACGTAGATATGATAGAGGAATTGATTTTTTAACTGAAAAATGTGCTAGAAGTACGCTCAAAAAAGTTATGGATGCTCAAAAAGGTAAAAGACGTATAGGTGGCGCCCCCTACGAGTAAGAGCAATAATAACATCATGTTCGAATTCGACACCTCAAAAAAAAACCCAATACCAATTCTCGTTCAATCAAGGTCAGTATTTCGAAAGTTAAAAAAAAAAAAATTATAAATCTTTAACACTCTGTATCTTGGAAACGAAGCGTTTCCGGATATATATTTAATTGGACAATTCATATTGGAATATTGTGAGGAATCACCTCCTGTTTGTCGAAGTACTTTTGAATCACCCTCTACATAGGAACAGTTAAAAAATGGTTTGCACTGAGGTTGTGGCAACAGTTTATTGTGAGGAGGGCATAATAGGTTATCCAAGAACAGACATCTGCGACTTAACAATTGCAAATAATTTTGAATGTGCTGGTGCTGAATGTCGCCTGGAAAATTCTGTATATTGTATAATTTTTATATGTCGCCCGCCAAGTGGAGGTATGCATGTATTTTTGGCAAATATGTCATCTTTACTATATTTGTTGTCAACAAATGATTACTCGTTCATCATAGCAGGAGATTTCAATTTAAACTTAAAAGTAGAATCCAAGGCTAAATATGAATTTTTTGGATATTATAAACTCCTTTGGCGCCGTTCTCACTATAAACGAAGACACTCGCGTTACAAATAGATCAGGTACGTGCATTGATAAAATTATTATTGGGAAGGATTCTAAATATACATCAAAGGTGATAGATACATGTCTCTCTGACCATCGAGCCCAATTAATTACTATGGAATATCCCATATCAAACAGCAACGACAAAAATTATTTATATAAGAGAATTTATTCTGACGAAGCTATCGCAAATTTAATATCTGAAATCGAAAACCGAACATGGTATGCGGTATTCGATGAATCTGACGTAAATTTAAAATGGAATATATTTTCGAGAAATATCAATGACCTTTTTGAAACCTATTTCCCCATTAAAAAACTCAGAAAGAAGCCAATAAAAAACAAGAATTGGATAAATAATGAAGTGAAAAACATGAAAATGAAAGTTAGCAACCTGCAGGCAATGTCCCTTGGTAATGAATATTTAGAAACAGTATATAATGAATATGGGGAATCTTACAGGCTACTTTTGAACAAAACGAGAAGTGAATATTCTGGAAATATGATTAAAGCAAGTGACGATAAGTCAAAAACTACTTGGAACATAATAAATACTCTTACTAATAAGACTGCAAACACGAAAAATTTAATGCCAGATAGTCATGGAAATTGGGTAAATCTGGCAAATGAATTCAATGCCTACTTTATCAATTCTGCGCCGGTCATTGATAACCAAGGTTTGAAACAAAACAACGGCAGTATGTTAAACTCGATATTTCTATACCCGATTAGTGAAGAGGAAATACTTCAGGCAAGCCTCAAACTCAAAAATAAAATAAGCAGCGGCATAGACAACATACCATCTAAAATTTTAAAAAGATGTGTCAAATACCTTTTACCAGTCTTGTGCCACTTGTTCAATTCATGTTTTGAATCAGGTTCATTCCCAGATCAAATGAAGCTAGCGATAATAATACCCCTGTACAAAAAAAGTGACCAAAATGACTTTTCAAATTACAGACCAATAAGTTTGCTATCAGCCTTTGCTAAGTTATTTGAAGTGATCATCTCAATGAGAATCTTGAATTTTATTAAGGCGCATGAAATATTGAATGAATTTCAACATGGATTTCTCAAAGGCAGAAGCACAGAAACAGCTTTATTTGATTTGTTGAAAATATAAACAGGATGTTCATAAAATCAGATGTGGAATCATCTGCGACTGAAAGATAAACTTTAGTCACTATCTTCCATCGTCAAGATAACCTCTTGTGAGGTATTCATGTTGAAAAGGGAAACATTCTCAATTGAATATTGATAGAAAGATTTTTCTGTGAATTGAAATCCACGACTAAAATGAAGTTATTTTTGTGAATGTCTAACGAAAACAACTACTTCGGTAAAGCCACGTGGACATTGAACTACATCTGATAATGATGAGACCTACTCAAAGAAAAATCTGTAATTGAAAATTTGCATTTTCATTCAGATAGTTATTTGATTTTCTATTCCAGTCTTAATTAAGAACTCATAAAGATGAATGAGGCAAAGAAGAATGTTTTCCAAAAGAGAGTACTCACCAGAAATCATGTTACGAATGATTTCTGGTGAGTACTCTCTTTTGGAAAACATTCTTCTTTGCCTCATTCATCTTTATGAGTTCTTAATTAAGACTGGAATAGAAAATCAAATAACTATCTGAATGAAAATGCAAATTTTCAATACAGATTTTTTCTTTGAGTTAGGTCTTTCAAATATCTATCAGATGTAGTTCAATGTCCAGCGTGGCTTTAGCCGGGGAAGTAGTTGTTTTCTGTTAGACATTCACAAAAAATAACTTCATTTTAGTCGTGGATTTTTCAATTCACAGAAAAATCTTTCTATCAATATTCAATTGAGAATGTTTCCCTTTTCAGCTTTATTTGATTTTGTTGATCAAGTCCACGACTTAGTCGAACTAGACTCTTGTGCCTGTGGTGTTTTACTTGATCTCAGTAAAGCTTTTGATTATGTAGATCACTCCATTTTGCTTCATAAACTATATAATTATGGATTTAGAGGAAAGGCGCATGATCTCCTGAAATCATATTTAAGCAATAGAAAACAAAAAGTAAGCATAAGACCTCAGCAAAAAAATGAAGAATTTTTATCTGATTTTACTGAAATTGAAAGAGGGGTTCCACACGGGAGTGTATTAGGTCCGCTACTCTTCATAATTTATATAAATGATTTCTCGGAACTATTTAATACTCAAATACTAAAATTGTTAGTTATGCAGACGATTCAAATCTCATACTACCAGTTGATAACTTATTCATTTGGAAAACACAATACAAAAAAATATTTCTACAGTATCCACATATCTAAATGAGAATAAATTACATCTGAACACTGCGAAAACGGACTGCATTATTTTCAAAACAAGTTGCAAAAATATTGCCATTCCGGAGTCGATGCCTCTAAGAAATGGAGAAGAATTATACTTTTCTACTGAGAGTAAAGTGTTAGGCATATATATAGATGACAAATTAAATTTTGAAAAGCACATTGACAATCTGGCAAAAAACTAGCATCTAAATGATTTGCAATAAGAGTTTTGAAAAGAAACTAAATTTTGAGGCTCTAAAATCGGCAAACTATGGGACAGTCTACCCTTTACTGAAGTATGGAATTTTAATATGGGGTGGAAGTTCTCAATTACAACGTATTTTCATCATGCAAAAAGAATTATGAAAACCATGTTGAATATGAAATACAAAGACTCCTGTCGTGGGATCTTCAAGCGTCTCAAAATGCTCACCGTATATGCCATCTATATTTATGTATGTGTTCTTTTTGTAAATAATAATAAATCAAAATTTGAAAGTGACACATACAAACATAGGTACTCCACAAGGCACAAATCCAATTTCGTTATACCCAAGCACAGATAAAAAAATACTGAGAAAGGACCACATTATGCATGTATCAAATTTTATAATCATATACCCTCGATGGTCAGAGAAGAGAGCACCAACAAAAACAGTTTCAAAAAATACGTATTTGATCTATTGTGTGACATCGAACCGTATTCAATAAAAGAATTCTATGAAAAATAATAACTTTTACCATATCATATATTTTTTATTTTCCCTTCTTATCTATATTCTATAGGATATTATATGGTATTGTGACCAGGTATTTTATTTTATTCTTTTGACTGTGATATTTTATTAAATATTTAATTCTAGTGCAAGTTAAGTCATTTCAGAAATTTTGTACTTTGGAAGGCAACTTCTACATATATCTGCAAATTATTATGTATATATATATATATATATATATATATATATATATATATATATATATATATATATATATCTGTATCCACGTGTATTTGTACTTATTGACTTGAGTTTTTCAACTGTTCAAATTAAAGCTTTAATAAAGTCTATATATCTATCTATCTATCATAGTCCTCTGTACTATAGGAACATTGTTCAGTTAGGTATTCTTTGATGTGCTTTTTGAAAATTGGCGATGGTAGGAGTCCGATAGTGGACGGTAAAATATTGTATAGATCGACTTCGAGTGAGTTCTTTGAGGATTTTTGTAAATTGATCCGGTCTTAAGAGATTAGCCCCACGAGTATTATGTGAAATTGGGTGTTGCTCGGAAACTCATCTTTATGCTTATGTATTTCCAGGAGAGTTTGATATATGAAGGTAGAAGGTAACGTCATGATGCCCAGACTTCAAAAGAGGGGCCTGCAGGAATCACGGTAACCTGCATTTGATAGATAGATAGATAGATATTTATTTCCAAATTAATAAAACATAGAATTAGTGGGTCGTCAAAATAGTACAATGTATAACATACAAGTGTATATAGACATGTATAAAGTAAAATTTACACTAAGAATAAAGTGAAATATAAGATATGAGGACAGACTGGGGGAGAGTCTATCACAAGAGTTCGAGTTCAGTAATGCTCAGATCAAGATACTCCTTGATCGAATAGAAACATTTTATTAGTAAGAGAGCTTTGATTCTGTTTTTGAACTGATATAGGTTGAGACACTTGATCTTTGAAGGTAATTTGTTATGAAGTTGCGGATTAAGAGAATTTTTTTGTGACAACAGGAGCCTGCATCTAGGTGTCGTGAGAGAATTTGCATTGCGAGTGGAGTAAGAGTGAATATCTGATTGCACAGTGAATTTGTTTCTGTTTTTATGAATTTCAAGTGAGGATGAATATATAAATAGAGTGGGAAGTGGAATAATTTGAAGATTAGCAAAGAGGGGGCGACAGTGTTCGCGATGATGAACTCCAGCCATGACTCTAATAACTCTTTTTTGCACTAAGAAAGCTTCATGAGCGTGGCACGAGCCACCCCATAATAAAATACCATAATAAACCAAAGTAGCATGATTTGAGTATGTGCAAACTAACGCAATGCCTCAAACGTCGGATCATAAAGGTGATACTTGATAATTTTCTTGTTAAAGATTCTATATGAGGAGCCCAGTTGAGTCTTTCATCAAGTTGCACGCCAAGTAATTTGACGCTATTTCCCTGCTTCTAACTGCGCGTTTTTGGAGCCTGAAAATTTTTGAAACCTCGGAGGAGTTTCCTCAGAGGGGAGAATTTCTATACTAGCAAAGTTTTTCAATTGCCGGAGTAAAAAAAGATATATAGAGAACTTCTGGCTTAATGCTTGTATATGAGATGACCAGTTCGGAGCGTCATAAAGTGTGATTCCCAATAAATTACCAATTTTTTCCTGAGAGATATTATGATCAGAGGAGAAGAAAAAATGGTGTATTTTTTTAATTGAGTTTAACCACGATTCAGCTTGACTTTCTGCAAGTGTCATGCAGGCGAGAAAATTCTGACAGTTGTCGTCTGAGCACAGGATAGATGTGTCATCAGCATAGATGACGCATTTGTAGGGTGTTAGATCATAGAAGAGATCATTTATGTAAACTATAAACCGAAGCGGACCCAGAACAGATCCTTGGGGAATTCAGAATTCAATCGACTGAAGATCAGAGGTTCTGTTATTGCCTAGATCAACACTGTTTTCTATTAATCAAATAGGATGAAAAAAGTGAGGGTGTCCCGCCTCTGACTCCATATACTTCCAGTTTATGTAAAAGAATGGTATGAGAGACAGTCGAATGCTTCACCTAGATAACACAGTGTCGCAGCAATATGCTGACCCTTTTCAAAGCCATCGACTATATCTCTCACAACTCGAGCTACTGCTTGAACAGTTGTGCAGGACTTTCAGAAACCATATTGGTCCGAGTTCATTAGATTATTTCCTTCTTAATACCGGTTTAGCTTTTTTCTAAGTATAACCTCAAGGATTTTGCCAAAAATGGAAACGATAGATATGGGACGCTAGTTTTCGATGAGATATTGGTCACCTATTTTGAAAACTGGAATGACTTTACTGATTTTAAGTTCGTCAGGGAAAGATCCTTCACTGATACATGTATTGAATGAAATCGTGAGTGGCTCTACCGGATGTGTACATGGGCAAATGGAGTTTCTTAGCTCATTTATTGCATTGAAAACTTCAGATGAAGTAATGGGTTCGAGAAATAGGGATCTAGACGAGGTAGGTTTCAGTTTATTATCCAGTGATTTTAAAGTATTCACATTGGGTGGTAGTTGGCTTATAAATGTTTCAGCAATGGTGGTGAAATAGACATTACTTACTTGGGTTTCAATCTCAATATCACTTAGACAAATAATATCTAATATTAAACTTTGAAATCCAGAAATTTCACAATATTTTTCGACATGAGAGAACAAACTCCAAATGGAAGGAGCATACAGGGTGAACAAAATTATTAGTTCTCATGAATAGTAATTCATAGCGATACACGATATTTTTTTTGTGTACATGTTAGAGAAGGCGTGAAAAAAAGCTGTAGAGCTCTCGAAGCTCTATCAATGGACCTATAATTTGCCAATATTGGTATGAAATGAAAGATAAATAATGTTTTGAAATCTTTCAACGGCCGCCATTTTGAAACTATTCAACCGATGTGGTTCATCTTCAAAAATATTCGAGGCATTGATAGATTATATTTTTGTGCTGAATTTCGTTCCATTCGGTTGAAAAACATGACCTTCACTTTGTTGACCAATTTCGTTATATCCCATATATACTCGTATATATAGTTATTTAAAACATCTGTACCAATTGTATTTCTGGGTTCTGGGGGACCATGATCGGTGAAGAAATATCGATATTTTTTTTAATGTCTTGTGATGATGGTATAGTACATCCAATATCAATTGCAGAAGCTGTTTCTATAGGGAGCAAATAAAAACTCACTTCGCTAACACGAGCGTATATGCGAAGAAACGGAACGAAAAATAATCTGTACTACTTGTATACAGTCTCCGTCGGCACAAAGAGCCGGCTGGTCAACGTGGAATTGAGTGACTGCTGTCTGTTCTACAACCGATTCGTCTGGGCCAATCAAGTAGGACATCAATGCCTGCAGGTGTGTCTATACGATGGGAGGTCGTAAATCACGCGTTATATTTGTGTTTCAATAGCTCTGAAAGATTAAAAACCAGTAGCGTCTGTGGTCTTAGTGTGTGCCGATCGAAATACGTTTTGGGATATTGTAATATCTAAATAAAATCAGTTACCTCCGCCACTTCTGCTCACAGGATTTCGCCGCAAGGCTTTTTTAGGCTTCTGCAATTGATATTGGGAAATAGCAAAACTACCTTTATATAGTTTTGGCTCATTACTGCAATAAATGGGGAAAGTTGAGCAAGGAAGATGTTGGACACAAAAAAATAATAAAAATTTTCAAGTACCCTGATAGATTCAGGGAATGAGAGTTTCAAACAATGAATGTTAGAATAGTTACCTGCACCACTGAGAGCAAATTGTCATCGGAACCTTGGATGGGACTCGCGGAGCTTAAGGCAATAGCTGAGAGTGTGAGTATCAAATACATGATGATTTATGTTTTTGAAATTTGTTGTATTTGAAGTCTGAATCAAATGATTTGCGATTTTCATTTATATACAAGATTCAATCATTCACTGAAATATTTGATCCAATAAGATCTTCTTGTGTCAACGTGGTATTATGTTTATTTGATTTATCGTGATGATAGAGATTTTTTATCTATTTCATGGAATATTAAATCACAGGTAAGTGAAAGTTCAACAATATAATCCGAGACCCAATACTAAAGTATTTTTGGGGAGATATCGATGTGTTTACCAATGGATTCGATAAAAATCGTGAAAATCATCAGGGATTATTCAAATTCCCGAAACAGATTGAACTTTATATTCATATCATCAGTTGTGAAATATTATAAGCCCAGAGAAGCGAACAAGAAATTGGGTTCCACTGCAAAAATTACTTCTAAACAATATCCTCCATGATTTCTGGACATAAAATATTTGCCTGTCCTTTTTCTCGAGGATTGAGGCATCGGTAGTTGACCAGCACCCGGTGATTGACCATTTTTTTTTATTACACGCTTTATATTAGCTTCAATTGTATGTTTGTTTGTTTGTAACCGACTCCTTTGGGCGCGATTTTGACCCACTTCCAGACGTCTGAATAATTTGAAATTTGGCAGGTGTACATAATTCTGGTGACAAGGCATTGAGGAATTTTTGTGTGAAAAAAAAAACAAAATGGTGGCTCCAATATGGCGTACGAGCTTTGTGATCATGGTCCGATTCGCTTCAAAATTGGTATCTGAGGATTTTCGTGGTCGTAGATTATGATTCTTCTGTAAAAATTGAAAAATTCAAGATGGCGGCTCCAAAATGGTGGACGAGTTTTGTGATTATGGTCTGATTCTATTCAAAATTGGTATGTGGGGTTTTTGGGACCGACTATTATGATTCTCTTGAGAAAATTGAAAAATTCAAGATGGTGGCTTCAAAATGGCGGCCAAGTGTTGTGATTATGTTTTTGGGGTCGAATATTATGATTCTTCTGTAAAAATTGGAAAATTCAAGATGGCGGCTTTGAAATGGCGGCCGAGTTTTGTGATTATGGTCTGATTCTATTCAAAATTAGTACGTGGGGGTTTTTGGGGTCGGAGATTATGATTACCCAATTTGATAAGATTATTCCTTTCTTTTTATTTGCAAAAAAAATAAAAATAATTGTTTAAAAAAAACTAAAAAAACACGCTTTTATAAATAAACCACACTATAAAGTAGGAAATAAATAATAGTTTAAAAAAACCAAAAAACACGCTTTTATAGAAAACCAGACTAAACAAATAGAAAATAAGAAAAAAATGTATTTTATTAAAAAAAAAGCGTGGGGTGCATGGTATCAATAATTATATAGTACATTACACACCTAGGGCAGTAAAGTAAGAAATGTCTCAGATCACAGGTAATTGTTGGCCAAAGCGATACCATGCACCCCACGCTGTTTTTAAAAAAAAAATTTTTTTTTTCTTATTTTCTATTTTTTTAGTCTGGTTTTCTATAAAAGCATGTTTTTTAGTTTTTTTAAACTATTATTTTTATCTTAATGTGCAGAAATAAGGATACTATATTGTTTTGTTGGTTGCCTATATTTTGGAAAAATGAATGCGACTTTGGTCCAGTAGATGTCACAACTAACCCCAATAAATTTCACGATAAGTAGGTCACTGTCATGTTTACACATTTTTCGTCTTTTACTGGTGATGTGGCAATAAGCATGGTGAGTGGACAATTTTGGTAACTTAAATCATCGTTCATGTTGATAGTTTTATTAAAAACATTTTGATGTACTAGTTGCTAGATGAATATAGTTAAGTATTTTCATTGTATTCATTGTTGGAATGTGTGTTTCTACTATTTCAATTCATATGGTTAACTACTAGGATCAAATATTTGTTGAAGCTCCAGTAATTGACCACTTTGGTCAACTACTGGTGTTTCAAAGGAATTAATGGTTGTACGACTTTGTCTGTTTCATAGCTTTGGGTATGAGTAAAAGATTTATTTTCGTTGAAAAAATATCGTTATTTTGAAGCGGATCTAGTAATTGACCATAGTTTTGTAGTGGTGAACTATTGGTTTTTTGTCATGGTCAACAACTGGTATGGTATTGCCACAGATCTAGGAGACTCTTTATAAATGCTGTTCCGATACCGCTATCATGGCCCATTGTTCGAGGTGTTGAATGCCATAGAAAAAAGTCTGGGAATTCCAGGTACGGATTTGAAAATATGTAATTTATCTTTTTTATTACATTTTGATGCGCGAATTGAAATATGTTCACGTAATTTCATAGTAATGACGAATATGATTGATTTTTAATGTTTTTATATTGAGTCTGGATTATGTTATGAACTAATTTCCTCAAGATAATCAGAACGTGCTGTCAATTGAAGATATCAACTTGTCTGAAAATTTCAGTGTATCGAGTACGTCCCTGCTAGTGGTCAGTCGAGCGATTTGCCTCATCAGCGATTAATATTAATGAAAAGAACTATTGCAGCACTATACTACATATATTTTACTTTATATTAGGTTCTATTATTTCGAATTATGGGTTAAGTAAAACCACTGTATTTTCCAGGAAAAATCACTGAAACTAACATGAGATTTTTCGAATATACGAAGGTACGATTGCAACAGGCTGTGAGCGATGTTAGAATATTAGACAATCGAAGAGGATTCATGGGGTACCGCATGCTACTTTAATAACTAATTTGAGAAGTAAATAGAAAAAAGTTGTTTCTGATTGATATTGATTGAATAAAGCCACTTTTCCACTTTTATTAGAAAAAAAAAGCATGGAAAATGGATTTTGAAGTCGAAGCAGTAGATTTCAAGAAATTTATGCAGGACGCTTCGCGAACTTTAGGCGATCAAGACGGAATAGAACGAATCAAACCAATTACCGTTTTTATATTTCGATTCGCATATTTCCAGGAAAATACAGGAATCGTTTGGAAAAGCAGAAATGCAGGAATGGTCGGCGATGAGCTAGCAAAATAATAACATGATGATGCCAAGAAGAACAGAAGGAAAACATTGATATAGAATTGGGAAATGAATCTACAAGTGATAATGAAACTGTCGAAGAGAAAACTGGGAGTTATACCAAAACACAAGAAAATAACAATGAAACTGAAAAAAAAATTATATTGAGACTGAAGTAAAGGAATATAAAAATGATACGGAAATTGAAGGAAATTGTAGTCCAAACCCGTGTGAAGAAGTTTCAACTTGAAAAACTAGTCTTTTTGGAGAAGGTTTGAGTTCAAAAATCATCATTCTCTATTGAGATTCTGTTTGGGAATTAAAACTTGTTAATCAATAAATCTAATCAATGAATCTACAGTTTTATTCAGAAACTTGTTTTATTTGATTTTATGAAGTGGTCAACCATTGGGTAAAATTCTGGTCAAGTTCTAGTTCTCGCTGGTCAATCACTGGTGATTTATGACTATTTTTACTCATATATTCTCTTAAGTACATATTACTGTTCTTTTCAAGATTGTACATAATATCACTAATGATCCCAAACCTTGGTTCTTGTATATATTTTTGGTTTTCATGAAAAGTTGTTATTTTAGTATCTATAAGTAATTTTTTTGAAAGAAGCTCTTAATTGGTCAACCATTGGTGCACTCACCCTACTAGTATCTTCCAGTTTCTACTGACTGTAGGAAAGAGAAAGTATTGTGAAAGTTCTAACTGTATGCACGTATAGATATAGCTAAAGAAAGGAATTCATATTTCGTTTAAAAAAAATATTTATAAAATCATAGCAAAGCGCTTTCGACCGTTTAGTCATCATCAGTGCTACCTGAAAGTGAGTACTCATTGAAAATTTTTATTTTTAATTTCAAATTAGATATTATGATATAACCTCACTCTTTTATTATTTCATAATTTCTAATTTGAAATCAGTTATACGATTTCTATTTTCATACACACCATAATGAATTGGTGATACTCAAATATTGGTAGAAATATTGCATTATTGAAATAATTCTGTTGAGTACAATTCATCGGCTTGGTTACAGGGAAAACTGTTATAATTGAGGACATGTAGTGAACCATCATCTTACTTTCGGATGGGACTAGCGGAAGTTAAGACAATAGCCAAGAGTGTACACCGAACCAAGATTAAACGTAAATATAATGAAAAAGTTCGTCATACCGATGAACGCATTGATCAATTTTGGTCCGATAAATGGTTTTATCCATATAACAAAACCATGATTATCAAATCATCACTAATTGATCAATCCACGTATTACATTGATATTGTGAACATATTCCTACCTGATAATGAATATAAAATATTGAAACAATGTATAAACTTCCTATCTTATGATTGTTCCATTTAGTATTATAAACAACGTTCATCGTGATAATAAAAGGCATTTTTTGTGAATGTAGTGAATGAGGTATATAGCCCCCGATATTTGGCCACAAGGATGTGCCGTTCAACGCTTTACTTTCTTGAAAAATTTTCCGAAACCTGCCTCGCCGGACCAAGCCAACTGAACGACGATGTAAAGGTTGATAATTGTGAAGTGCTCAGTGTCCTAAATATCAACATCCAATGCTTATCAAATGAAATTAACTCCATGGAATTTTTCATAGTTAATTAAACCTTTTCAATTTTGACGATTTGTGAGCATTGGTATAATAACACTGATCTGAACAATATATTCATTGCGGATTTCATACCGAAACACAGAAATGGTGGCACTTCCATCTTCGTAAAAATACCATTCTAAACAAATGTTACGCTATAGAATCGAATAAATCATTAAGTATCGAAATGATAATGAAATATTGTGCAGTATCTTACAAAAAAGAATACTGTACAGTAAATATTTATAGGTCTCCCTCTGATGATACTAAAGACGTAGAACTATTTTTCACACAGTTCTCCAAACCTTGGTCCTTGTCACTGAGGAAATTTAAATTCGTAATTATTGGCGGCGACTTCAATATTGACCAATTTAGTAATAAACTGAGTACAAAAATGTTATTTGATGTCCAAAGCACGTTTGGGATGACCTCATTAATCATAGATTTTCACTAGCTTAGCTTATACTAGCTTTACATCCATAGATTATATAATCACTAAGGCACCAAACATGTTTAAAGCCTCAAATTTTGATCCAGGGCTCTCAGATCATTATTGTCAAACAGTTGATTCTAATTTACCTCGAGAAACCAAACATATAGATAATATTGTAAAACTACACACTTCCAGGAATTTCAATGATAACGCCATGAATGAATTTATATATCATTTTTCCAAAATAAGTTTTGATGTGGACAGTATGAATAAAAAAATCAAGTTTTCAGATGAATTAAATGAAAATAGAGGAGAGTTATGAAAATAAAATTGGCTGCGTAAAAATTATAAACTCCTGAAAAAAGAAGTAAATAAACAAATACAATACGAAAAGAAAAAATATTACAAAAACCTCATTGACAAATCCAGTAATAAAACAAAACAGCGTGGTCTATTGTGAATAACGCGAAGGGCAAATAAAAAAATAACAAAATAGCAGAAATTAATTATAGAAATAAAGTAATAAATGATACTACTGGAAAATCTGTCGCTTTCGGTGAATACTTATCGATCGATATCCAGAAGAAATTATTCGATCATTTCGGCAGCAATTTGAGCGCTTCATGCTCCAAGAGTGATTTCGCTATACGATCTATGTTTTTCGCACCTGTTAATAAAGAAGACGTCATAGAAGTAATTGATTCAATTAAAAATTAAAAATCCACAGGTCTGGATAAAATACCGGCTTCGGTCATAAAACACTGTAAAAATGTAATTTCCCCAATAGTACCTCATATCATTAATTTATCAATCAGACAAGGTAAGTTTCCCTCAAGTCTGAAAAAAGCTTCAGTCATGCCACTGTACAAAAAAGATGATCCCAGTAATGTCGAAAACTATCGTCCAATTTCATTATTGAGTATTTTCTCAAAAATTATTGAAAAAGTGGTCGCTCAGAGGATATCTAAGTTCATTTAGTTTGACAACAAGTAAACAGCATGGTTTCAGAAGTGGTTTCTCAACTGAGACAAGCGTGGCTGTACACCCAACATATATATGATGAAATGGATCGCGGTCAATATGTAGTATCAATATTATTCAATTCAACGAAAGCATTTGACACTGTCGAAAAGCTGGGCTTCCGTGGATGCATTGATGACTGGTTTCTCTATTTTCTATAAAATCGAAAAATTATTGTGAAAATTGATATTGAGCTTGGAACTCCTCAAGGCAGTGTTCTTGGCCCGTTAATATTTTTATTATTCATTAATGACCTGCCTAGTTATTTCACTGATGCTAAAGTGCTGATGTATGCGAACGATACATGCATAATTATATCAGACAGCAAAGAAATTTTACTTTCTGGAAAAGTAGCCAACACACTGAATCAATTTCAAGATTGGTGTTATCGAAACAGATTGATGATAAATATCAAAAAAAGTGCTTGCATTGAATATTACTCCATTTACAATTCACCATCAAACTGTTCTATCTCGTTAAACAATACTGTCATTGAAAAATAAAAATTGATAAAATTTCTGGAAACCGCATTTTACAGTAACCTGTCATGGGAGAAACAAATCAATGCTGTATGCAAAAAAATTAACCAATGCTTTTACTTATTGGCAGTCCTAAAATCCATGTTAGATAGGCGTACTCTATTAAATGTTTATTACTCATATGCATACTCTGCAATTGCTTACAGTTTCATTGTCTGGGGACAAGGACATGAAATTTAAAGAGTGTTTGTATTGCAAAAAATGATAATACGATTTATATTTGATCTACCTGTTCAAACTTCGTGTAGCAACATATTTAGAGACAAGAAAACTCTCACGGTGACTATTCATCTCTTGAAATTACTGAGCAATACTTATTGGACCCAACATAAATTTTAAAAAAATAGTGATATACACAAGCATCCACGAACATCATTAAATTACTTCAAAAAAATTATCAGAATGTCACCGCGCAACTCGATGCCAACATTGTACGCCTTACCTAATTCATTTGCTTGTTTGTTTGGCGTCGACTCAAAATTAGTTATTTACATTAGTTTAGGAGCTTAGTTACTGAGACTAAGAAGGTTTATTTTATTTTTTACTTTTCAATTTTCGATTATGTCTGTCATATAGAAAAGGGAAACATTCTCAATTGAATATTGAATAGAAAGATTTTTATGTGAATTGAAAAATCCACGATAAAAATGAAGTAATTTTTTTTGAATGTCTAACAGAAAACAACTAGTGAGAGATAAGTGCCATGTGAAGTGGAATGAATAGAAAAATCGAATTTAAACGGTTTTCTTCACATAAAGGGTTCAATATAAAATTGAACCAGAGAAAGGTAGATCTCAGGTGAAAAACAACTACTTTCCTGGCAAATACCACGCAGAACGTTGAATGATATTCACCTGAAAATCCATGCATACTTCCATAAAATATCAATGGACATTGAATGCAAATGTTTCTTTCTGATAAGCTCGATTATGTTTAATTTAAGTCGTGTTCACCTAACAATCCGCATACCGGTTTCAGGCTTCTTGGCCCTCATCAGTACGGAGTAGTCAACCAGCCAAAAGTCCAAAGAACTCTGGCTGAAGTGAGACACAACGTAAACAAACCATCATCGATCTTGTAACACCTATAGGTACGCCGGAAAAGATAAACTTTAACTGGCGGTACCTAGTGACAGAAAGAAACACTCCGAAAATCTCCCACCTCGATAGGTTTCTAAATAAAAGATTCCTTCTCAGTAGGAGTGGCAAGCCCGTCTAGCATATAGTGAGAGATAAGTGCCATGTGAAGTGGAATGAATAGAAAAATCGAATTTAAACGGTTTCTTCATAAAGGGTTCAATATAAAATTGAACCAGAGAAGGTAGATCTCAGGTGAAAACAACTACTTTCCTGGCAAATAACACGCAGAACGTTGAATGATATTCACCTGAAAATCCATGCATACTTCCATAAAATATCAATGGACATTGAATGCAAATGTTTCTTTCTGATAAGCTCGATTATGTTTAATTTAAGTCGTGTTCACCTAACAATCCGCATACCGGTTTCAGGCTTCTTGGCCCTCATCAGTACGGAGTAGTCAACCAGCCAAAAGTCCAAAGAACTCTGGCTGAAGTGAGACACAACGTAAACAAACCATCATCGATCTTGTAACACCTATAGGTACGCCGGAAAAGATAAACTTTAACTGGCGGTACCTAGTGACAGAAAGAAACACTCCGAAAATCTCCCACCTCGATAGGTTTCTAAATAAAAGATTCCTTCTCAGTAGGATGGCAAGCCCGTCTAGCATATAGTGAGAGATAAGTGCCATGTGAAGTGGAATGAATAGAAAAATCGAATTTAAACGGTTTTCTTCACATAAAGGGTTCAATATAAAATTGAACCAGAGAAAGGTAGATCTCAGGTGAAAACAACTACTTTCCTGGCAAATACCACGCAGAACGTTGAATGATATTCACCTGAAAATCCATGCATACTTCCATAAAATATCAATGGACATTGAATGCAAATGTTTCTTT
This sequence comes from Gonioctena quinquepunctata, assembly GCA_018342105.1. Taxonomy (NCBI): domain Eukaryota; kingdom Metazoa; phylum Arthropoda; class Insecta; order Coleoptera; family Chrysomelidae; genus Gonioctena; species Gonioctena quinquepunctata. The sequence continues at coordinate 230,656 of JAFIRS010001711.1, forward strand.
CTGATAAGCTCGATTATGTTTAATTTAAGTCGTGTTCACCTAACAATCCGCATACCGGTTTCAGGCTTCTTGGCCCTCATCAGTACGGAGTAGTCAACCAGCCAAAGTCAAAGAACTCTGGCTGAAGTGAGACACAACGTAAACAAACCATCATCGATCTTGAACCTATAGGTACGCCGGAAAGATAAACTTTAACTGGCGGTACCTAGTGACAGAAAGAAACACTCGAAAATCTCCCACCTCGATAGGTTTCTAAATAAAAGATTCCTTCTCAGTAGGAGTGGCAAGCCCGTCTAGCATATAGTGAGAGATAAGTGCCATGTGAAGTGGAATGAATAGAAAAATCGAATTTAAACGGTTTTCTTCACATAAAGGGTAAATATAAAATTGAACCAGAGAAAGGTAGATCTCAGGTGAAAAACAACTACTTTCCTGGCAAATACCACGCAGAACGTTGAATGATATTCACCTGAAAATCCATGCATACTTCCATAAAATATCAATGGACATTGAATGCAAATGTTTCTTTCTGATAAGCTCGATTATGTTTAATTTAAGTCGTGTTCACCTAACAATCCGCATACCGGTTTCAGGCTTCTTGGCCCTCATCAGTACGGAGTAGTCAACCAGCCAAAGTCAAGAACTCTGGCTGAAGTGAGACACAACGTAAACAAACCATCATCGATCTTGTAACACCTATAGGTACGCCGGAAAGATAAACTTTAACTGGCGGTACCTAGTGACAGAAAGAAACACTCCGAAATCTCCCACCTCGATAGGTTTCTAAATAAAGATTCCTTCTCGGTAGGTGGCAAGCCCGTCTAGCATATAGTGAGAGATAAGTGCCATGTGAAGTGGAATGAATAGAAAATCGAATTTAAACGGTTTTCTTCATAAAGGGTTCAATATAAAATTGAACCAGAGAAAGGTAGATCTCAGGTGAAAAACAACTACTTTCCTGGCAAATACCACGCAGAACGTTGAATGATATTCACCTGAAAATCCATGCATACTTCCATAAAATATTTATTATATTTTCTATTCATTCCACTTCACATGGCACTTATCTCTCACTATATGCTAGACGGGCTTGCCACTCCTCGAGAAGAATCTTTATTAGAAACCATCGAGTGAGATTTCGAGGTTTCTTTCTGTCACTAGGTACCGCCAGTTAAAGTTATCTTTCGGCGTACTATAGGTGTTACAAGATCGATGATGTTTGTTTACGTAGTCTCACTTCAGCCAGAGTCTTGACTTTGGCTGTTACTCCTACGATGAGGCCAAAGCTGAAACCGTAGCATTGAGTGAACACGACTAAATAAACATAATCGAGCTTATCAGAAAGAACATTGCATCAATCCATGATATTTATGGAAGTATGCATGATTTCAGGTGAATATCATTCAACGTTCTGCTGATTCAGGAAAGTATTTTCACTGAATCTCCTTCTGGTTCAATTATATTGAATTAAAAAAAATACTTCATTTTTATCGTGGATTTTAAAAAAAATTTTTTTTTTCAATTCACATAAAAATCTTTCAATATTCAATTGAGAATGTTTCCCTTTTCTATATGACAGACATAATCGAAAATTGAATATTTTATTTCAAAATGGTACTACCTCACCTTTTTCACAATTTTAAGATACACAATGAATAAATACTAACAGTTCATTTGAATCCACAATTCAGTACCTATAAAAGTGAACAATGATCGTGATCGTTACGTGATACGCACGTGATTTGCGAAAACTACCACCCTATTGGTCATTGGCTAACGTTGTATTTGTTCTGAAAATTGTGGTTTCGAATGAAAGAATCACTTTTGTTTTGCCCTGCAATAGGATATGGTGCTTTTCCTCAAATCTTCTGAATATTATAGTATTTCCTGATCATTATTGGAATATTGACGGTTTCGGGTGATTTTTGTACTGTACTCGCAGTGCCTTCTTGATATCATCTATCCCTTCGCCATTACTTCTTCGTAAAAAAATATTTCATCTGTTTTTGATGGTATATTGTTTAAACGAACTATGTTATTGAACTATTGAAAATTATATGAAAAACTAAACTATTTGTTAATTCAATAATAACAATTATCAATCGATGTATTCATACATTGTTGAAATGAGTTACCTTGGTTGGCATAATTTACAGCTTGATTATTCGATGATTCGCTGTTCGTTGATATATACCAGAATTTATTGAAAGATAACATCTGCAGAAAATAAAAAAAATCATTCATATAACGAATACATTAATTGGACTATTAAAAAGTCATTGATACGATCAACATTTACATTGTCTGGAGTACACATATTTTAACGAACACTCGTTAATAAAATCAATGAACACTATAATTATCTATTCAAAACGAACTAGGTAATTTTCCGTAGTACCCATCAATTAATCATTCGTTGAATAAATATATGGCAAATCAATCATTACTGTTAATTTATTTTACGAAGAAAACATATTTCATAATGATGAATGTTTTTCGAATTTGTTTTACCTCAACACTGAAACAAATGTTGATCCATATTCTTTTATATACGGCATTTCATCTTGCACTAAATTATTTGATCCGTTATTAAGAGGGAAAAATCCTATTGTATCAACGTGATATTCTGTTTATTTGAATGTCGCATGATAGTGAAAGAATTTTTATCCATTTACAAAAGTGAATGTAAGATAAACAATAGAATTCGGAAGGTCAATATGAAACTAATTTCGGAGAGATATGAATATGTTTGCAGTTGGCTTAGGAGAAATATTTTAAACCATCGGGGATTATTCAGGAATTTCAACCAGGTTCAACTAACTTGCATGTTCATCTCATTATTATTTCGAAAAATAACTTCCACTACCTGGGAAAACTTGTATTTCCAAAGTTCAATATCATTGAGACAAATTGTTTCCTTCAAGAAGTCATTAATCGTTTTTGGGAAAGTTGAATAAGATATATACTAGTGTACTACAATTCAAGCAGTTCTATTCCATTATACATTCTTTCGAAAAATCAACACCGACAGCTTGGAGAAAATCCTATTCATTTATTCCTTGTTTGTCTTTGTCTTGTAGTTTACAAACCTCTAATAATTATGGAAGGACCATGACCTTACATCAAGTTAATGGTTCTGATAATGATAGCATTCGGAAGATCGAAACCAGAATCTTATCTATGATTCCCAATTAATACTAGCATGTCGCTACTGGAGTGAATATGTGGGAAACATATCATTATCAAATGAGAATTTGCATGAAAATAACAAGGGCAGAAGACGATGGCAGCTCTGCACGTGTCACACCTCCTAGCTTCTAAATCTGAATGGAAACAATATTGCGCCCCGATTACTTTCCCATAATTAAAAACATTTTGAATACAGAGTTTCCAAAATAATCTGCCCTTTCACTAACTGGAATCAGAAATTGATTATTCAGGTTTCTGAACGTGTTTGTAATTTAGTTTTTCCCTATGCTTAATATATAAATTACAAATACATATGGGAAAAACAATTGTTATTGAAATTCCTGGTTCGTTTCTGCATGTCTGACAACAACAAAAATCCGTTGCGACTTATATCACGTGGCCTCAGATTTGGCAAGAATTTAAAAAAAGTTGTCTGTGGTGCCGAAATATTGGTCAAATTGACAAGATATCGAAATTTTTTAATGAGATAATGTGTTTGGAATTCAACAAGGACCCCATGTACCAATTTTGAATCAGATTGAGGAAAAAATCAAAAATACCAATTTATTCCTCTACCCTTACTAAGAAACATTATACATTCTTATTTTATCTGGAAACAGCTTCAATAACCTAAATCACATAAGTTCGGGTCAAAACTGACCAAATATTTGTGGGATAGACACATGACATGATTCATATTAACTTATTCACTACTCTCAACTCGTAAATAAAATTTGAACCTACTAATATTCGTAATTGAAACTAAATGATACATTATTTATCCTTGCAGTATACAGGGCAGGACTTCACCAAGTGAGAAGACTAAATCGTGTTTTCATAATTAATCTGCCACAAAATGTCTATTCCACAAATATTTGATTAGTTTTGACCCAGACATATGTTATCCAGGTTATTCAAGCTGTTTCCAGATAAAACAAGAATGTATGATGTTTCTCAGTAAGGGTAGAGGAATAAAATGGTATTCTTGATTTTTTTCAATCTGGTTCAAAATTGGTAGATGGGGTCTTCATTGAATTCCAAATACATAAGATGCCTAAAAACCCTGGTGTATTCACTGATTCGATTTTGTTTAGAATTTTTGGGGGACAACAAATGAAAAACGTTAAATTCTGCTCAGAACTTCATTAGTAGATGGCGCGGTTAAGGAATGTATGTTGTTTGTGTCACGCAAAATGTCAAACTTTAAACCTATGAAATTTTCTTTTTCTGTCAACATTACTTCATGCAAAAAATTGCGAATTGATCGTTTACAAAGATTATAGTGCTACGAACAAGATCCCGCTCAGAACAGTAGGCGCGAAAATGAGATGAAATCCTCGAAACTTACTACAATGTTTACATCTGTCTGTCAAAAATCAGATTTTTCTTGAGGTTTACCTGGCGATTTTTGCAAAGTTATTTCTTCTCAAATGGCCTTTTTCGGATCATGGAAACTTCCACGAAGGAATGAGAAAAGGTAGGAGAGTGGGCTGATGTCTCTAGATGATGAATTAACATGAGAATTGAGGGGATTGGAAAATGTCCCCGATGACATTGTTCCATTAAACTTTCCGATACAAACTATTACCAATTCATTCACTGCCCATCTCTGCCGGACTATTACCTCTCTAACAACCTTCTGACATGAACAAAATCAGAGAGTTCATTGTAGATATCATAAAATCTGTTGATGAAGTTGAGAAATCGATGAATCCTGGTGTGCGACAGTCTAGGCTGCTTCCAGCTATCTTAGAATGACTTCGCCGGAAAAGGTGAGTCCTACTAACAAAGATGAGGGGAGAAAAAAATAATCTAAATGCTTTTATTTTATTTTTCAGTAACACCCCGCATGAGATAATTGGAGAAGGATGGCGATCTAAACCAAGCAGTTATTCGGAAGAACAAGGCCCACTCCCAAGATCGATAGGGCTAATGACTATGATTAGGATGATTATCACTTTTTAATAAACATATGAATTTCAAAAGTAAGCGTGGACTTTTCATTCTATGAAGATATATTGATTTTGGCTCTTTGGAAGAAAATATCCACTATATCTGGAATTTTCCAATACTTTCAGTCAGAAGACTGTCATCTCATGGGAAAAATTTTATACAAAATATATGTAGTATAAAAAATAAATATAAAAGTAATAATAAAATTATTTGACTTGCTAGTTACTAGATACATTACAATCACAAGTTGAAAACAATTATTACAAAATGGTCCAATAGTCTCAAAATGGCAGCTGTTGAAAAACGCAATATTTCATTTCCATACCCAATATCGGCAAACTATAAGTCGTTTGATAAAGCTTCACTATCTCACAAATTTTACCAGTTTCTTTTTTCTCTTAGATGTACACATAAATAACAAATAGGTAGCTGTAAATTATCATTCATGAAATCTACCTTTACGACTGGCCACGCCATCGTTTTTTCAATATCATATTCTGGTTCAGCGACCTCAAAAACCCCTATAGCATCAATTTGGGTAAAATTTTCCTAACAAAATTGTTTTTCATTGTTTAGACAATTAATAAACAAGCAGGGCACAAATATAAGTTTATAACTTTTTTCTGCAAGCAATTTCTAAGTAATATCAGATGGTTTTATGAAAATCCATGGAGTCCTCCAGGATTCCAAAATAATGCATGATTTTGAGCTATTTTTACTCCGCTATATGAAGGTTATTTGAGTTCTTGCGATAAGATGGTCGTGTTGTCTGCCAAAATAGTGAACACCTCTCAATTTGTCAAAAAGATAAGAGGTTCTTTCACTCAGAAAGGATTTGAACCAATTGAAGCTTCGTCCTCTGACGCTGTAGAGATGAAGCTTATGTAACAGTCAAAAGCTTTAGATATGTCGCAAAACACTTCCTTCAGACTAGAATATAGATTTTTCAGAAAGCGAAAGAGATTGCATCTCCCGTACTTTTATTGGTTTGAAAGTTCAATTAAGTAATTGTATGTTATTTACAGCACTTCATAAAATCATTATCCGCTCTATCATGAGATTTTTATCACGAGCAAACAGGGACAGAAATACATAAGTACCAACTCAGTGGAGCTGTATCAATAGACCATAGAAAATAAATTGGTATGGTTCATAATTAGACTTATTTCGGAACCCTCTCGAAAATTCTATAGAACACTCAGTGTTATTATATATACAATACTGACAATATATGATAACCCTGACATAAGTACATGGAATAGTTTGTTCTCAAATATGTTACATCGATCGATCATTCTCAAAATATTTCACAACGAATTGACATAACCTTAAAGGCGACAAAAGCACAATCACAGAACGGATCAGGAGACACAAATCACAAAAACACCCTGTGTGGTATGAAATTGCAGTTTACTGAATTATGACAAGAAACGACCTCGGCGCCATCTGAAACTCTAGATAACTCCCTTTATCAAGTGGGCTGTTGTCCCCCAGTTTGTCCCAATATTTTACAGGTATAAGTGAATACACCATGTTTTTAGACATCTTACAAATACATTATCTCGATAAAAAATTTCAATATTTTGTCAATTTGACCAATTTTTCGGCACCACAGACAATTTTTTTTAAATTCCCGCCAAATCTGAGGTCACGTGATATTAGTCGCAAAAGATTTTTTTTTGTTGTCAGACATGCAGAAATGAACCGCAATTAGAGTTTTCCAGGAATTTCAATAACAATTGATTTTCCCATATCTAGCCAACTTTATGACGGACGCTGTATATATAAATATTGACAGAATTTGTGAAAAGTACTTCTGATCGACTTGCCGAAACAAAACCCACGTTTATTTTCCGAGAGTATTCCAAATTTTTTCATAAATTAATACATTCTATTATAGACGCACTTTTCAATAACTTTACCTATGACTGTCGGAACTGTTACTGGTCGATAATTACTCATGATTGAAGGATCTCCCTTTTTGAAAATGGGGGTAACTGAACCTGTTTTCAGATGATTAGGTGATACCCCCGACTCTATGGAGCGATTTATTATGAAAGCTACCTGTTCGTCGATGTACAAAGTAATACTTTGTATTACTTTCTTAGATTTGTACGTCACAACTCAGAACTAAAAGAAAATTAAATGTATTATTTTGGTACATTGTTGTGTAATTGCTGAAAACACTCGAACTGAAACGTTGCTCTTTAGCATTATTTGCATTACCTTTAAGAAAAAGTCACCAAAAGCATCCGCAATGACAGTTTTGTTCTCAACTATATTTCCATCCACATTTATTTCATAATCCAATTGATTTAATCTTTTTCGTGTTTTTTTTTCACCATATTCCATGTTTGTTTTTGTTTCTGATGATAATTTTTCCCCTCAATTTTTTTTATAGTACGAGGTCTTTATATTTTGAAATGTTTGAAGGTACGCTTTTTTGAATTCCCTACACACTCGAATTGCACAACTATCATTTAAGTTCATCATCAACCAACAATTTTCCATTTCTCGTCGCCGCAGCTTCAAATTGGGGACCATAGTGACTACCCATCAAAAGTCGGAGGTTTCACGAAATTGTTCCATGTGGCAACTCTGTCAGGATAAATTTCCAGTTAATTGAATTTCCGTTCTAGTTCTCCCAAAAATTGCATGTTTTTTTCATGCACCACCAACTTCTTTCTTTGCTTCTCCTTGTACCGCGGTAACTAATTCCTATGCTCATTCTTGTGCTGCGTCCACTTCTTCCTCCAGTTCTGATATTTGTCTTTCGGTTTCCTGGAACATATGTTCGAAAAATTATTTATGTTGTTCTCGTTTGATATTTTGTTGTTCCATAATTTTCTGGAAATATTCCTGTAACCGTTCATTTTCCCTTGTCTTTCTCATTGTAGTCGTACTCCGACCTCTTGTTTTTCTACACCCCGAATGCCCTTTTCATTCTGTTATTCTCTCTGTCGCCGTTTCTCCTCCTCTTGTTAACTAATTTCGTCCTCTCGTTCTCTCCCTGTCTTTGTTCCTTCTCCTGTTGTTTTTCTATTTGTCGTCGCCCCTCCTCCTTCTGTTGACGTTTCTCCTCCTCTTGTAATTTTGTTCTTTTTTTTCAGCATTCATCTCTCTTGCTTGGCAAACTGCTGTTTGATTGTTTCCATTATGGCCTCCATATCATCGTAGGATATTTTTGTCAAAACCATCGAAGTTTCGAGAACTCGTCATTACGTCATCAGGTGTTCTGGCTTGCGATATTCAATGAATTGGCGTACTATTCGTGGAAATGGAAACCCATAATCAAAAAATTCTCGAATGAAGGACCTGTAAAACAATAAAGAGATTATGGGATCTGCATCTCATTTGTTTTCACATACCCATTTGAAATATGTATGCCTTTCTCGCATTTGGTCTGTATGGAAATGATGTGTTTTTTCCATGTCCATATTCGGAAAGACATACTATTGGGATAGATACAGAATTTAGATCGATAAATTGTACAGTTCTCAGTCTATGACGAGTGAAGAACATCACAGCTGATTTATTTTTAGCTTAGGAGAAACTTTGCTCACTCAATCAAACTTTGAAGCAATGCATTATATATTTTAGATGCACAATACATTCAGAATAAATCTTAGGGATTGTATGTATGCAGATGTCAACTGCATGTGGTATTAATTTCATGGGCTGGTCAAAGCCCTCGAACAAGTTTTCCGGGAAGACATTAAATGAAATTGTGCTCAGTACAGCTCGCTGATTGACTATTCTAATATCATACAACAAATTGTTGTGATCTTTGGTATGAATATTCCCGTTTGTGAATTGTTCAACAATATCAGCTGGAGTTTTCGCTCCGAGTTCATAGAAGGAGAGTTCTTACTCAAAGATATCTAGATCAACTGATTCCTATGCACCCTTGAGGAGTAGGAAAAAACATGCCAAATGATTATTTTCCGATACTCTGTATGTCGGAAACAATTTGAGTATATGCATCTATATTGCAAAATCCGTACTGAGACTTAGGAATTAAGAAATTGTATTAAAATAACCTTAATATCACAATTCGTTGAAATGTTTTGACAAAGCGAAGAATAAGTGAAATTTGGCGATACGATGATGAGTCATTTGGGTCTTATGGGTTTTACAATGAATATTATTAGAAAACCTTCAAGTGATGGTGAATTAAAACATGTAAGCACCAGTGGTTATATATCTCAATACAAATCAATCTAAAACTATCTCAAAAATCCCCCCACGACTCATTCAACGACTATTTCTGTAGCATTGCAAAAACTCCAATATCTCTAATATACTGCCAAGCATATGTTATGGCTCAAACGATTTCTCAAAACACATTCTTTTTCTAGCTCCAGTTACTCCACAAGAAGTGGCTGGAGCAATGAAAACGCTATATAATTCTTTCTTTCTGGATAGTTATGACTTAAATTCCTATATTCTCAAAGAGGTGGCAGACCTACCTTCTCTGCACTGATGAATGCTTGTTTCTCGCAGAATTTTTTTCCAGATTCCTGTAAAATATCAGTTCAGAAAACAATGACCCACTATGTCCAGAAAACTACAGGTCAATCTCAATCATACCTACCCTTGCCTTAATCCTAGCAGACTAACAAATTACTCTGATTCGAACGCTCTATGAAGTGCCGGCCAATTTGCTTTCAGAAAAACAGCTCTAAAACCAAAACCATTCTGCGTGTCTTGTCAGACAGCATGGAGAAGTGACAGCACTCCCTCATCACCTTACGTGACATAACCAAAGCCTTCGACTGTGTCTCTCATAATATCCTACTTGAAAAACGAAGGTATTACGGAATACGAGGCTTGCTCCTCAAATTCTTTAAAACATATTTACCTGGTAGATCACAGTATGTGATGACAAATGGTAAAATATCATCCCTGGGAAAAGATTCACACGGTGTCCCCGTAGGCTCAGTTCGTGGCCCTGTTTTTTTAATGATTTACATCAACGACCTATGTCACTAGAAGTGTCCAACGAAGAGTGTGATCTTTGCTGATGATACCATCCTAATCAATTCTAATGAGGACATAAAAACTCCAATGAAACTATCTGAAGTAACGCTGAAAATATCAAATGACTGGTTTAATACAAATGAACTCAGCCTCAATATTAATAAGAACCAACAACTCTTGATATCCTCACACCCAAAGGTATGCACAGGAAAGAGTTTGACGTCATTTGGAATAGTTATAGATAAAAGACTGAACTGGCCACAGCATGCCGACCAGCTAGGGCGTGAAGTATCCAATGTTATATTTTTAATACGCAGACTGAAAAATCTAGTCAGTTTTAATATACTGAGGACATGCTACTTCAGTCTGTTCCATAGTAATCTGATGTATGGAATATTATTATGGGGAAATTATGTTCAGGCTGGTAAGATATTTGTTTTTCAGAAAAAGTAATAAGGCTCATGAGTGGATCAAACTTCATGGATCACTTTCGACCACTTTTCGTTGAATTGAAAATCATGCCCTTTCCATCAATCTTCATTCACTTCATCAGAAATTAATCTCAACAATGAAAGTTTTGAAACTGTTTCTGCAAATCACCGGTATCCAACCAGAGAAATTTGCTAAAACAACCCAAACATAGACTGACCATATCTGATAAAAACATATTGAATATCGATATCTACAATAAACTACCGGAATAAGTTAGACATCTGAATACTCACGAGTTCAAATTCAAAATAAAATTTTCTGCTAGACCACTGCTTCTACAATGTAGGGGAATATCTCAATTTGAACTGTACTGAGATCACATCTGATTGTGGATTCTAATAAGGCTATATTTCCTTTTTATACACACATGCAATGAATATGTATATATTTTACTATTTTATCCTATTATTTTACTATTGTTTTAGTCACTCTATACAACCTGTCTTGGAAATTCTCCATATTTAGTGCTCATTCTTACTTCATACTTGTGAAAAAAAATCTCCCCTTTGTTTGTTTTCTGTATTTTATTTATATTTTACCCCTATTTCGAATATTTTGACACTATGTAATGACTTGCTGCAAATGTACGACTGTATGTAATGTGGTCAATAAACTACCTACCTACTTGAGCATGAGATTATAGTTTTCCGGTAATATTTTTTATTAAAGAATAAACTAAACCAATTTCACTGGGAGCAGTGTTACAAGAACTTGTCAGTTGTGAATATAATTCATTTATGGTAATTACACATGAAAAACAATTTTCTCTTCCTATTTCATCATTGTTTGTTTTTCGGTTAGGGATAACCAATGGGAAAGTTGAGTGGTCAAATCAGGAGAAAGTACGGTTTCATTTGGAGATTTGTATTTAATGAAGAATTTTTTTTTGAAATTTCAAATGGCAGTATTTTTATTTAGGCTGTTTGAAAACTTTTTGCCTTTTGTTCAGATGATAATTTAATTTTAATCTGAAAAATTTTGTAGATGACGAAGTTATCCAAATCCAAAATTTGGTTAGAGTTACCCTAAATTCCGAGCATTCCGAGTACCACCACAAAGTGGGACATGGTTTGTTCCTTAGCATTGAAACATCCACCGCGGAAGTGACGTCTTCGATGAATTGATTAAGTGACGTTTCATTCGATGCGTGTACAGCATTTTCATTACTAAGTTTATTTTGAAAAATATATTAATTACTTTCTTTGATTCCAGTTAGTGGAAGGAAGTATTTTTTTGAACGTTGTGTAACATGTTCATCATTATGGAAAAGTGATGGGAGCCCATGGTATCACTATATTATTTCCATTCACATCCAGAAGCTGGGTTTGGGAACATTAACGAGAGATCTAAACAGAAGGGGGGATGACAAGTGTGGGGCTGCCATTGTCATTCTTATGGAAATTCTCATTTCATAATCATGTTTTTCACACACTGACTCTAGTTGCGACATGCCAGTATCATTTGGGAATCAGAGAGAAGATTCTAGTTTCGAACCTTCGAGTGCCCTTATTATCAGAACCATTAACTTGAAGTACGGTCATGGTCCTTTCATGATTAATAGAGGTTTGGAAACGACAAGACACAGACAAACTAGTGATGGATGAATTGGATTTTCTCCAAGCTATTGAAGTTGATTTTTTGAAAGGATGTTTAGTGTAATAGGAGATACTGAATTGTAATAATATAGTTTATATTTCATTCAACTTTCCCGAAACCATAAATGAATTCATGAAGGAAACAATTTGTCTCAATGATATTGAACTCCAATTGCCAAATCGTTCCAGCCGTTCTCGAGTTTTGCGCATAGCAATACAATTTGACATTAACATTTATTATATAGATGTTCTGCCCTCGTCATATTCATGCAAATTCTCGTTTGATAATGGCATGTTTTTCGCATACTAACTCTTGTTGCGACATGCCAGTATGAATTTAGAATAAGGAAAGCGGTTTTAGTTTCGATCCACCGACTGTCCTTATTATCAGAACCACTTGCTTGAAGAAGTATGGTTATAATTATGAATGGTTCGAAAACTCCAATGCTCCAATGATACACAGCCCATTAGGAACAAATCAATTTGATTTTCACCAATCAGTCAGGTTTGTTTAATGTTTGTTGTTGAGGTTCTATCAATTCTTTTCTCTTCCGAACTTCATAAATACATTTCATCCAGAAGTTGAGGAAGATATTTTCTGAAATACTGATGGAATGAACATGAAAATAAAGTCAATTGAATCTGGTTGAAAAACCCAAATAATTTCTGATGATTATACATTTGCAACCAAAGCCTATATCAAACACATCAATATCTCTACGAAAATACTATCATATCAACCTTCTGGATTTTATTGTTTATCTAGCACTTACTCTCGTATTCAATAGTACATGAAATGGATGAAAATTCTTTATTATCAAGCGAAATTAAAATAAACAAAATACCAGGTTGATACAAAAGGATTTTTTCTGTTTATAATGGATCAAACATCTGGTGCAAGATGGAATGCCGTATATAAAAGAGTATCGACCAACATTTGATTCAGTGTTGAGGTAGAACAAATTCGAAAAGCATTCATCTATCATGAATTTGATACTTACACTCGTGGCTATCGCCTTAACCTCCGCAAGCCCCATCCAAAAGTCCGATGATAGTTTGCTGTCAGTGGTACAGGTAAATATTTTAGTGTTTAATAATTCAAGCTGTCATTCTCAAAAAATATCGTCGTCCTTGCATTTTATATTCTCACCCACTCCTATCTTGACTACAAAAAATGGAATATTTTTCAGAGTCTTGTCAATTACATAGAACTTCATTTCTGTTTTAAAATACCCATTCTTTCGTAAACTCAGTTTTGTATCTGTTTATTGCTGCTTAAATATTTCGTGCATCATCAACTTATAGTTTGTATAATAAAATATTTTCACACAACTGCCAATGAGGATTTATTTTTCAACGTGAAAAACACTACATAAGAAAATTTAATTTTTCATTCACAAACATTATGCCAATTTCATGTATCATGCCACATGTCTGGTTGATGTGTTGAATTTGTCTGAAATTTATTGCATTCAATTCAAAATGGAAAATTCCAGTAACAACATTTAATATCAGAAATATAAATAGAATGGTTGAAATCGGATCTGTTGGAAGTAGAAAATGAATTGGAAGAATTCTTTGGTGTACGAAAATTCACATTGAAAAAAACTTGAATAAAACAAATTGTTACATCAATTATTGTCTTTGTCATCTAATTCAACAGAAATAATGAAAAAAAAGGAATAATGTATAATGCTAATATAATGAATAGGATAAGAGACTGGATCCCTTGGAAAATATTGAACATAATATCGACAACGTTGAGTTCCTATATAATTCCTCGGAAGATATTTTGTGAGGTACTGGAAAATGAATAATCACTCATTTGGAAGAACTGATCATTTTTCCAAGATATTAAGATTATCAAATGCAGATTTATGACTTGAAGATGAGATATTGTTATATTATTTTCTCTTCTCAATTTGATGACAAATATCTATTCTGAATCTGATCTTTCCCAAGTAGGATGAAGTCTCTCAAACTATTTTTGTGAAAATCATAGTGTGAATTATTTCATATTTAAGTAATCGATTTTCATCAGTATCAGCCGCGTTCATATTTTATGTTATGAAGGTGTACGCTTCTTATATAACCAATGTTGATCCAATGGAGCTGCGGTTGCGTATGAGAATTCTTGAAATTTTCGAAAATTAATCTCAAGCAAGTGATTCATTTTCTTGAAATGAAAACTATGGAGGACTGATAGAAATTCAATTCCTTCTTCAGGATTATTCTCAGTGATTTCCTTATAGACAAATGATGACTTCTTTTTGTCTCTTCCATTTGGTATGCTATGGAATTCAAGAATTGTTTCGGTAATCAATTTAATCGGTTGAAACTCCACGATTCTTTTTTATTTTTCGTCGATAAAAATCAATTTCACTCTACTATCATACGACACAATATACGACATGGTAATATTTGGAACTAGCTGGTACCCGCGGCTTCGTCCGCGTGAAACTTTTGTTTTTTTCTATGTTTTTCTTTGTGTGGTTTCATTTAGTTCTTCGTTATACCATTCACCCATTCGAATTTTCCGTATATATATATATATATATATATATATATATATATATATATATATATATATATATATATATATATATATATATATATATATATATATATATATACATATAAATGCCAATAGACGACATATAAAAAAGAAAGATTCGACCCAACAGAAAACTTCAAGCGCAAGTTAATAAATTAGTAAATAATTGGTTATCCTAGAAACCAACAGATCGGGAAACAAACTTAATATACAGAACGCTCAACAACGAATGATTAACGGCATGCCCATATACAAAACTGGAATTCCACTTCGCTCTATTGCCAGCAATGTTCGATCAGCCACTTACAATTCATGAAAATTCATCTCGGAAATTGTTTCAAATGTTATTAGAAAAACTCTTGGCAATTTGTGGAATTTGTTCGCAATATAAAAGTTCTACAAAATCATATGATATCTTCTCTGGATATAGTTTCTCAATATAGATACAGCATTAGCCAAAGATATCATAAGAGAAAAATGGCATGGAATCCAAAGCCACACAACACTAACCTTGGAAGAGTTTCCGAAAGGAATTGAACTTTTTCCAACCTCAACGTACTTTCAAGTTGAAAATAAATACTACTAACAAATAATCGGAATTGGAATGGGGTCTTCAACAGTTTGCAACTGAAGAAAATATCCGGAAGGTTTTCAAATCACATACATTCTCACCAATATTCTTCAAACAATATGTAGACGATTGTTTAACATATATTTCTACTGAAAGAGAATCATTTTTATAAATATCACCCTGGATTGAAATTCACAATAGAAAAAGAAACAGTAATACAAATGAACTTTCTTGACACAACAATACAAACATTTTCACGAACTGTTTGTCAAACGCATCCCGCAGTTACAAAAAAAAATTAACAAAATTCAATGATGAAGTTTGCTCACCCATAATTCAGGAAAATGAATTTAAAAGAAATCAATGATATTTTGAAAGAAAATAAATACCCCAGCTACTGTGCAGAGAAAACAATCAAAAAACGAGTACATGCGATCTACAAAAATAATAGTAATAAAAAAAGGAAAAAACAACATACCTATCTTGACCACACATAGACAAATTCTCAAATAAAATCAATAAAACAATAGAAAAACACAACATAACTATTTCACATCGATTACAAAATACAAATTACACCATTTATTCAAAATTGAAACCATATACCAAAGAACACACCAACTCAACAGTTTATAGAATACCATGTGGAGACTGTCCGAGTACATATAGAGGACAAACAAAACAACACTTGTAGAAGCGAATACAATTCCATAATTACTCAAAAACTGACATGACAGCCTCATCCAAACACGAAAAAGAAAATCAACATGAATTTGACCATAACCTAGTTGAAATTTCGACCAAAGGAAAAAAATCCAAGAGTAAGAACATTCCTTGAAATTATAGATATGAAAGAAGACAGTATTAACAATAAGAATGATATCAAAAACTCAAGCCAGATTTATAACTTTGTTTATAATAGTGGTAATGGAAAACTGATTTGTACATTTTGCCATGAAAATACAGTTAGGCTCATATATTACAACTCAATCTTCTAAATACTTCAGTGTATTCATAAAGGGGAAAAACATAAAAGAGATACCATTCCCGGAAACAACGAAATCACACATTTTCGACAACATTCGCACAATGCAAAAGAAGACATATAAATAGATCAATTGTGGTTTAACCTGAAGATGACAAATACTTTGTCGAAACGTTGTTGAAATGAGTTATACAAATCAGACCTTCATTCCGAAAAAATGAACCTTATATTGATAGCACTTGGTTGTGAAGATATGTGGTTTTATTGTTACATATCCGGTTTCCCTCATGGTAGCGAAATTAAATACACACCAGTCCGAGCATAAACTTTCAAACAAAAAAGTTTCATCAAAATCAGTTCAGTAGTTTCTGCATGATGCTTGAACAAACAATCAAATAAACAAACAGACAATTACAATTCTATAATAGTATAGATGAGCCGTATCAATTAAAAATATACTCATTGGTAATATTACGACCTCAGCATATGACATTCCATCATTTCAATAAAATAATAAAAATTTCTAGAGATTTTTGCATGGGGAATGATTGTAATACGTGTTTCAATGACAGACCGACAGCTACAGCTAGACTACGCTCTTTCCCAGATTATGCTTTTTCATATTCGAAATTGATGATTTGTTTCACATCCGATAATTTTTTTTTTCCAGATATTCCGTCACGGACAAAGGGGCCCGATTGCACACTACACCAACGATCCTTACACCGATTCTTCATACTGGCCAGTTAGCTCAGGTCAATTGACCAATGTGAGTATACACAACTCAATCATAGTTTCAACTGTGGAAGTCAGTAGGTATAAAAACACACTTTATATTTCTTACTGATTTGCACAAGCCGATTGAGTTTCCTCGTTATATTTCTGAATAACTGTCAACTGAAAACACGAATATTTGTTCATATCTTTTTGTTCTTCAGGGTGGGAAACATCAACACCTCGCTCTAGGCCAGTTTACTCGCCAGAGATACGATGGATGGCTACCCGAAAATTACACCAACACTTACTTTTACGCTCAAACTACAGATATCGACAGAACACACATGTCCGTCCAGAGTAACCTCCTGGGCTTATATCCACCAAAAAACGACGATATCTGGAATGAGAATGTTCTATGGCAACCGATTCCTGTTCACCCTTCAGATGAAAACATCACATCAACCACTTCTTATTGTACCGCTCTGACCAATGAACTCTCGAGAGTGCTGAACTATGACCCATTTTACGTGAATCTCAATGCAGAAAATCGGGAACTCTATTCTTACTTGACAAATAGTACTGGAGATAATATCACAGCAGTGAGTGATGTTTGGCTTGTATACGATACGCTCATGATCGAAGAAGAGTTCGGTTACACCCTTCCAAATTGGACTCAGTCAGTTTATCCAGAACCTTTGAAGACATTGACTGGATATGTTTTCAAATCCTATGCTTTCAACAAGAAGCTAGCCCGACTGAGTGAGTATTAACGAATCAGCTCAACATGTAATAGTATGTGATAGTCCCACTATGCTCGTCAGGACTCTGGAAGTGGAAACCAAGCAATTGTATATCCATATTATATTTCAACAATGCCCGTAACATCAACAAATAGCCACCACAGGACAATGTGTTTTAGCCCAATCGGCAGGTTTTTTTTCTGCATCAGGTTACAGTACCGATATTTTTTGACATGATAGGGGGGTCTGTCCTGAGTATAACTCTGAGTTGGCGCGGAACGGGGAGGTGTGCTCAAGCGGCCATCTTGGAAAATGCGTTTTTGTCAAGTATCTCCTAAACGGTTTGTCATACACGAAAAATACGATGAACCTTTTTTTAGATAATCCAATGTTCTTTCATTATGTTTGGATAATGTTTTCTGTTCAATCAATATTTGTGCGAGTTTATGAGTCAAATTTGGAACCCATGCTTTTTCTGCGAATAACTCAAAAAAAATTGATCCTTCGTGAAAAATAGTCGAATTAAAAGAGGTAGATCGAGAAATTGTCTAAAGATTTTTGACCAAACTTTTTGTCCTGTGTACAATAGTTTTTGCACGGTAGATAACCTAACGAAAATTCTTCACTCACAATGGGACTCGAGAACCCTCATAAATATCGATTCAACAGAAGAAATGAAAAAACATTCCATTATCTAAAAAAAAGATATCTTGCGTTTTTCAAGATGGCCGCTAACGCACCCCGTGCCGCACCGACTCAGAGTTATACGCTACTACTGTACTACTGTAGCCTCATGTTTGACGGCGGTCATTTTGCTTCCCCGCCGACTGAACTATTTGGACAATGTAGTGATCGATTCTGAAGGTGTTCTTGAAATCAAGAATGGTAGAGTTGATATCGAGTATATGTAGCCAATGACTCCACAGATATGGACAGCAAAATGAGTTTTTCCCCTGTATATTTCACAGAGAACTGCGATTGTTGGGCCGCTCAATTTATTTTGTATAATAGCATTGTAGAAACTTGTGCTACATTTTACAGTTATTTCATTGAAATCAATTATCATGATTCCATGGCGTGGATCTTTGATCGACATGATATTTTAGTGAATGAGAAGTCCAACTGTTCCAACAGAACTGAATTTCTCTTCGTGATTCGACCTAAATCATTTTTGAAATCCCATAAGGATTTTTTAACACATTTCAATTATTGAAATAATTTTTCTTCAAGGTGCCGGTACTTTCCTTAACGCGGTGGTTGAACACTTCGAGTCCATCCTGAGTAACTCCACCACGAAGAAATACCAGATGTACAGTGCCCACGATACCAACCTGGCTATTATTCTCCAAGCTATAGGTGCATTCAAGAACGTACCTCCTTACTTTGCCAATAGCATTTACTTCGAATTGAGAGAATCAGGTTCAACTCCGTACATCAACATCTACTACAAAAATAAGGAAGAAATTGAACAAATAACCGTGGAAGGATGTCAGTTCGATTGTATTCTGGCGGATTTCAAGGCAGTTCTATCTGATATCATTGTCGACATTACCACGTGGACAAAGGAATGTTCATTGCCCGAATTGGATGAGAAAGCACAGAAATTAGTTGAGCAACTATTCAAACATCAGTTGCCAGGTGGTCCAGGACATTTTCTCAATGCATAGATAGAATTTTCGAAGAAGTTTTTTGTTCAAAGCATCTGATCCGATTATGTAAATAAAAGTTACATTCCAATATATTCCAGGTTATTCATTACATCATTCCATTCCGAAGCAATATTCTTTTGAAAAACAAAATCATGTGATAATGAAACATACAGGGTGTTAGTGAATAAGTGCGACAAACTTCAGGGGTGATTCTGCATGAAAAAATAATGACAGTTTGTCCGCAAATGCTTCGTTTTCCGAGATACGCGGTGTTAAAATTTTTCTCAAAAACTGACTATTTATTTATTGCTCTGAATCCGGTCAAGATATGCAAATAGAATTTGGTGAATTTCAAGAGGAAGTAATTGCGCATTTTTGACCTGCAATTGAGAATTTTATGTTCATCATTGGCGCGCATACGGGTAATGATCATTTTTGAATTTTTCGTTCAATTTGTGACAAAAAATATCTCTTGTCGTTTTTCCGTATGGGGCGCCGTTTTTATGAAAAAAAATAAAACATGTCAAAGCGTTTTTGTCATTACTTTAATACATTATCTAGTAGTGATGCTAGTACGCTACTGTCAACATTCTGTTGAATACGAATATTCCAACGAAACGTCGTGTAAGCGTTCCTTCATTTTTGAGCTCTTAGTTTGGTATAACATCAATGATAATAAGTAATTTATTTTTCTTTTATCGAAAAGAATGTGAAATTATACAAATGCGGAATTGTCATACATGCTTTTTGTCTATGGTCGAAGTAATGGAAATGGTCGGCAAGCTCGACGTTGTTTGCTGAGTTGTATCCAGGACGTAGGGTACCCCATCACACAATATTTGCTCGTCTTCACCAACGTTTGCGCGAAAATGGTACATTTAAGAAACGAACGGCTGACTGCTGCGGGCGCCCTCGAGAAGTAGGAACTGTGCAACTAGAAGAAGCAGTTCTCGAGTTAATTGCGGAGTCACCTGAAACAAGTACTCGAAAAATTGCCAACATACTGAATGTAAGTAACTTCACTGTATTTAAAATTCTTAAAGAACAGCAATTGTATCCGTTTCATATTCAACGTGTGCAAGCTCTACTACCTAGAGACTTTTTTCTGCCCCTAGTTTGTTGCCATTGGATTCTTCATCAAATCGCTCAAATTCCTAATTTTCAAATGGCGTTTTGTTTACTGACGAGGCTAATTTTGGACGACGGTGTATACGAAATTTCCATAACCATCACCTCTGGGCTGAGGAAAATCCACATGGAATCTTTGAGCTCATTTTCAGCATCAGTTTTCAGTAAATGTATGGCTTGGGGTACTTGATGATCATTTAATCGGTCCATATTTCCTCCCACAACAACTAATAGGCGACTCTTACCTCAATTTCCTACAGAAAGAATTACTTGTTCTCCTTGAAGAAATTCCTCTACAGCTGAGACAACAATACTGGTTCATGCATGATGGTGCACCAGTCCATTTCAGCATTATTGTACGTAACCATTCAGATAAAGTATATCCAAATCGTTGGATAGGTAGGGGAGGTACGGAACATTGGCCTGCTCGATCTCCGGATTTAAATCCTCTAGATCTCTAGATTTGGAGTTTTCTTAAGTCATAGTTAATTTTAGCCGGCTGTGAGGCAATAATAAATACACCAGAAATATTTGCGCGAATACGACAATCAATGAGGCGAAGATTGGAATCTTGTATTATGTCTGAGGGAGGTCATTTTGAACCTTTGTTGTAGCTTTGCGCCTATTTATTTATAAGTGTTATTTTCTGTTATTGTTCTGGTTCAACGTTATTGTAGTAGATAAGAAAGTTCTTGATAATGAATGATGAAAAAAAAGGCAGAATAGATTTTTCGTCACAAATTGAACTAGAAATTCGAAAAAGATTTTTAATTTGAAATCTCTCAGTAGCGTACCATTTTTTTCTTTAAAATTGAGATCATTGCCCGTATGCGCGCCAATAATGAACATAAAATTCTTCATTGCATCTAAAAAAATGCGCAATAAGTACCTCTTGAAACTCACCAGCTATCATCAGCATATCTCGACCGGTTTCAGAGCAATAAATAAATAGTCAGTTTTTAAGTAAATCTTCAACACCCCGCATTTCGGAAAACGAAGCATTTGCAGACAAAAGATATATAGCAAACTGTCATTATTTTTTCATGCAGAATCACCCCCTGAAGTTTGTCGCACTTATTTACTAACACCCTGTATATGTTATGATATAGTATCGATTATAATCCGAGGAAATCATATGAAGTGGATCATTGGCAATATCTCAGTTTCAATCTGTGAGCAGAAACAAAAATTCAGTATTCAAGGAGGCACGTATCACGAAATATTTTCCTGAAGACATTTATTCAATTGTCAAACAAATATCGCGCCAACTCCATAAGAATCTGGGATTTGAAATGAGAGAATGTACAAAATTATCTGGAACACAAATGTATTTTGTATTATCTTTAGATAAACATATAACTATTTCTTCATATCCATTCAAAATAATATTATTCTACTTTATTTACACTGAAATATTTTTTTTCAAATCATAACATATGTAAATTTTTTTTGGGTATCTATTCAAATCGATAAATTTCGATTGATCGAATAATAAATACAATTTTCACTCATTAGGTACTCATAAAGTTTGCTTTTGTTTTTTTTACGTTGATACAGAAGTTTGTGGTTGATAATATTAGCAGCAGGTAGAATGTATTGATGCCACCATTGCATATAGAAAACTTTTCAACAAAAAATTAAACCGACGAAAAGAAAAACTTAGAAAAAAAAGAACCGTTTAAGTCTTGATGACGAAGCTCCTAAACTAATGTAAGTAACTAATTTTGAGTCGACGCCAAACATACAAACAAGCAAATTAATTACGTAAAGCATAAAATGATGGTAGCGAGGAGCCACAATTTAAATAAAAATGTCAGGTAACGAATTCACACAGTTACTCAATACTTGCGAAAAAAGCCTGAAACAACTTTGAAGCAGTAGTTCATGGTTTTCTCGGAAACAATAGAGCTGATAATTATAAAGAATTGATTGAAACTATGCTCAAAAACTTCAAACTCATGGGCTGCAGAATGTCCCTTTAGATGATCACTTCGACCAATTTAAAGATAATATGGGTGCCTGTTCAGAGGAACGTTTTCACCAAGATATGATGGACTTTGAACGACGATCAGGGGCAGTATAATGAGAACATGATGGGAGATTACGTTTGAGATTTGATACGGGAAAGTCCACTCAAACATAAAAGACAAATACGGTAAATATTCATTTCTACACTTTTTCATCAACCTTTTCAGATTGGTAGCTTATTACTAATTTTGATTTTTCAATTAAAGTTATTCAGATGAGGAACTATTATTTATATTAAATAGGTAATTTTTCTCAAACTCTGACATATTGTTCTGGTATCCACAAAAACTTTTTTTTCTTAGTAACGGGTAAGAAATTGAAATTTGACATCGAGAACTCAGACCCAAAACTCGTGTTGACCTGTGATAATATACTACATATTTTTCATGTATTGATATATTTCAAGCTGAGTATAAATATTTCCGTTTAGGAGCAATCGTCAGCATGAATAGGATTTTTCGTAATGCAGAAACTCTAACGACTAATATTCAATCTCAATTATAGAGAATTTTGCGAAAAAATTTTCAAAAATAATCATATCGCATAACCATGTTCCAATCGGCCATATTAAACGAATGAATCAACCCTCATTTTGCAGGAAGAAGATATTACAACATACTAGTAATATCACAAGATCTCAAAGGATTTTTTTCACAACAATTAAATGATATTGAAAGTACTCTCCTAACAAGTTGTTTTCAATTACTCAAAGAAAACTTTCCTCGATAGAAACTAGAGTATATAATTGACGAATACAAACTTAGAACCATGATGGTTGGTATCTTGAGATTTGTGGAAAAGGAAATCCTTAATTTCATTGTCAGAATCTATTCAAAATAATCTGGTGTTCTTGGAGTCAGAAATACGATTCCAGGATTTGGGGATTATTAATTTTAAGGCAAAAATATGCGATGAAGAATTAATTCGTTTATTAGGGTCAGAAAATATTTCAATCAATTATTATATTTGATTATTATTTTATGTGTTTTATCTTCGAACATCAAACCACACTTTTTCCCCTCTAATGAGCATATTTGATACCAAGCCGTTCAGCAAGTTGGTACTACTGAATCTACTAGTCAAAAGGGAAGAGTCTCTTTGTTTATAGGCATACCGATTGAGCTGGTATAAGGTAAAAGGGGGTTTGAAGAAGAGTAAGACAACATAGCCGGAGTTTTCATTTTGTTATGATAGAGATTCACTCATAAAATCTCTGAAACAAATATAAAATAAAGAAAAACATATAAACTCAAAATCAATCCCATCATAACAATATATATATATATATATATATATATATATATATATATATATATATATATATATATATATATATATATATATATATATTTCAGCGGACAAGTTGGATTCCCCCCATGTTGAATTTGCGGTAAAGATAGCATCCGAAGTAAATTGACATCCGATATGCGGATGCCAACTTACCATCTCGAGAAAATCTCATTGAATGATGTTAAAATACACTTTCTATACAGTGCACTAAAAATTATCCGGATGCCAATTCGTACACATTCGGCAACATTGTTCATCCCATTCAAAAGCAGGAATAATGATTTACTTTTTAAAATTCGTTCTACACGTGTAGAGCCTAGGTGAGCCCCAGTTGATCACGCAAAATTGGGAAATTAGCAATCTAGGTTATTATGATTTGTTGGCATTTTATATTTATTTCACCATTACTCTTGTATTCCTCTTGATCTAATGATAATCCCGAACGAATCAATCTTGTATAGGAATAATCTTGTATGAAGATATTATGATTTTCTAGCTTCGTCTTGACTACGAAAAATATTCAAATGTATGGCGGGGATGGGTTCGAGTTATTATTCTTGGCATATTAAATCATGATAAAAAAATAATTTTCATAATTTTTTTTCGCAGAAAAAAATAAAAATATTTATTGTCATATAAATATTAGAAAACGTTCAGGTATATTTTAATTATCTATTCAATAAGAACCGAATTTATAATTTTTATTCTTCCATCAACACTTAAATTTTTATGTAGGGCTTTTTTTTAATACAGTACTTCATAATTATTCCTTCTAAATCATCTGACAGTTTCCTCCCATCTCTTCAGTTGGAAAATTAAGAGCGGTTAATTCGTAGCATTTTCCGTTTGATCCTTTGTCCCTTTCTGTGCCTGAAAAATGTAAAATCCCACCACGAAAGGAAGGTAATTGGAAATTCAATACAGAAATACGACTCCACCTTCCTACATCATGATGAACAAACGGATTGCTTACAGTGTCAAAGGTACCGCATGAAACAACTTTTCACAAAGCTTTCTGTCCCTTCACAGACGCAAAAATGGGGAAGAATCCCCAGGGACGTATATACGACAATGGATATTTACTCAGTCGAATTGAAAAACTGATCTCATATAAAATTAATGTATTTCATGGAATCATGCGAATTGGCTAAAAGAAAACTGGTGGTAACGAATTGGTCAACTAACCAATTTTTTATGATTGGGAATAAAGGGAAAGGATTGAGTTTCGATCACTAATGGATGTTAGAATTTTTCGTTTATGACCAATTTGGAATTCGAAAAGTGAAGTGATATACTTCTGAGAGCAATAGGCACATGATAAATTAGAGATTCCCTCAAAAAATTTCAGAATCAACGTTGCAGGAAAAATATTTACAAGATGTCTAATACTAGAATCAAAACTTTGAAGTTTTCGCTACCGAATTGCTGGAGAAGCTAATCAGCCGCACAAAAATATTTCGTTTAATATCAATATCTGTGGAATGAAATTGCAAAATACTTATAATCAAATTAATAACTAGAATCATGGAACACATTAATAGGCCTTCTGCGTCTAGTTTTGGCAGCCATTTGAAAGATCAGGACCACACTATTGATAACAATAACGGTTTAAAAATTTTGCATAATGTCACTAATAACAACCTCAAACTTGATTTGTTAGAAGATTTGGAAATATCTAGAGAAAGGCCAAGGAATGAAAGTTATGTGAAAACTCAGATTCATTTAAACCAGACCATATTCAATCCTATCTTCAAATCGCTATAATATAAATAGAATTGTTCCTTCTTCGCACATCCTACCTCTTCTAAATTCACTCCAAGTTCTTTGGTATTTTTAAATCTGGCGCTCTTTGATTCTGAATTAGGAATTCAGGATTAGATGCCAGCGCCAGACATACATACATACATACTTTGTTTGTCTGTTTTCTCAGAGGTTATACGCTTATATTTGGAGTTTTTCTTAAAATATTTCCATTTGGTATTATTTTCCAGTTTTTTTGTGTAGTGTTATTCATTTCAAGACTCTAGTGAAGTGGTGTATTTGAATCTTAAGACAATATTATTTGCGAAAACTCACTTTGAAGGACACGAAGTATGTTCTGATTTGCTTGCAAAAAAAAACTTTCTTGGAGTTTCTGGACAGCTTAGTGAGGTCATCGGGAATTATTGTTATGAATTATTTTGAAAAATTTACACATTATTTTTGTATGTTCGAATTGAAAATGAAACTAACAGAAATAGTTTTTTAAATATCATCTAAAACAAACAAGATGGTGTGAAGATGTGTCCTAATCACCTAGATATACATATATAGTCACTCTCTTATCATACTGTATCAATAATCTTCGGTATGTTGAATTATATGTG
Source organism: Gonioctena quinquepunctata (assembly GCA_018342105.1). NCBI lineage: Eukaryota > Metazoa > Arthropoda > Insecta > Coleoptera > Chrysomelidae > Gonioctena > Gonioctena quinquepunctata. The sequence continues at coordinate 256,893 of JAFIRS010001711.1, forward strand.
TTTTTCTCTCCTAATCTCTCTTTGACGGGTCTCCTTTTCACTTTTTTTCTGGGCCAAACATGATACAGTAACATTTTGGGGACTCGCTCAATCCTAGATTAGTCTGCACCAGTATGTTACATTCATTTTCTCTCGAAAAATGATGAAAACTTATTCCTGTACAATGGGACCGTTTTGCCCAAGTGTCACATTGATGTACCCAACAAAAATGATTTGAACTAGAATCACAAATGTTTTCATTCGAGGACTACATAGTCAACCAGGTTAACAAAAATTTCATTATATGTCAACAATCACAAGTTTTAGGTATACAATGATTAAAATAATAAAAAAAATCATATAAACATAAATGTTTCGAAAACTAAACAATGTACTGATGTATAGTTTCAAATATCAGTACCAGAGGGGGTATCCGTTATTTTGAATTTACAATATGACATGTGATTAGTGATCTTGCGAGTTCATGTTTATTGATTCCGTTTTTCTTTGCAATCTTGACATGTCCGTATCGAATCATAATTTTCTACAAATATAATGTTTCATAAAATGAATTCATCTTCTAGAGTTACTTTGTATGAATTCTGACAAGTGAGTGATTTCAATTTCAACAGATTCCCCCAATAAATTTTTTGTATCACAGAATCTTCTTCTAATATAATATTTTCTCTAGAAAAGCCGATCTCACTGTGCCTAACATAACTTTGTCAGGAGTAACCATACCACTGAAGCCATCCATATCGATGCTTGGTATTACTATCAGCAATAACCTTTCCTGGGAAAATCACGTGAGGTCCATTGCCAAAAGTGCATCCCAAAAACTTGGTTTTCTGTTTCGTGCCAAGAGCTATTTCACCCCCAGTCAGCTGCTTATGATCTATAAGGCACAGATCCGACCTGTCCTGGAATACTGTTCCCATATTTGGAGTGCGGCACCTAAACATATCCTGAGGCTATTGGATTCTGTCCAAAAAAGGGCAATTCGTCTCGTCGGTGATGCCTCGCTTACAAACTCGCTCACTTGTGTGGAACACCGTAGAAAAGTTGGCGATTTGTCTCTATTTTATAGATATTTTCATGGGCGATGCTCTTCTGAAATATCAACAATCGTTCCTGCTTTGGCAGTCTCTTCGAGATTAACCCGTCAAGTTCAGTCATCACACCCCTTCGTGGTCACTTTGGAGACCTGCAGAACATCACTTTCCAAAGACTTGTTCATCCAACGAACAGCGAGGCTTTGGAACTCATTGCCTAGGGAGGTGTTCCCCGAGGCATACAACCTTCAGAAATTTAAGAAGAACACCAACTCCTACCTTCTTTCCCTAGGTTCCCACGATGTTCTCTGAACATTACAGGATATCCCTTTTCGTGGGAACCAGAACATAAAAAAAAAAAAAAACGTTGGAAAAGGAAACATGAATACCACACAAGAGGTTATCTTGAACGATGGAAGATAGTGACTTAAGTTTATCTTTCAGTCGCAGATGATTTCCACATCTGATGTTATAAACATCCTGTTCATATTTTCAAACAAATTTCCTATAACCTTTTCACTTTCCAGAATTTTCCTTGAAGATGGTCGTTTGACCGAAAACGTTTGGGAATTGCAAATAAAAATATTTTTTGTGCACTATAGCCTAAAGGCCGATTCGCCTACAACAATAAATATATTTTCACTTTACAATCTATATTTATTGACAAAATCAATCAAATATACGAGCTGTTGAAGGAGACAGAAGCATGAATACAAAAGTTACAGAAGAACCGAAGTAACCGTTGGTAAACTAACGTAGTAAATGGTCCATTGATATGTAGAGATAAAATCCACTAGGCATGATGAAACAATTTGTCAAAACATAGGACGAAAACGAAAAATCTTTCATCTATATTAAAAAAAAAACAAAACTGGTTTTTGATAAACTTTCCAAAGGCAAGCTTTTGTTCAGATGCACTGAAAAGAATCATATTTTGTTAGATGTGTGATGTAAGTTCTTATAATCTCATCTGATAAGTGGTAATTACAGACTCAGAAGTTTGTCATGCGACCAATTCAGTTTGAACACAGAATAACTTGCCTCACACATATAATAAAACATTTGTTCCATTTTAGTACATTTGAATAAATGTTGGAGTTATACCTATTCATTTTATTTTTACCCCCCCAATTTTCGTAATTTTAACATTATCCTAGACCCCAAAAACCATAGGATATTAATTTTCGAAAGAATCAGTCGGACCATTAGTAAAAAAAACCGTCCGCCATCTTGAATTTTGAAAAAAAATCCATAATCATCGACATCGAATACTCCTATACGAATGAAAACATAAATCACAAAATTTCATTCATAATTCATAATCTACTGCGATCTCAAAAATGCCCAGATAACAATTTCGGATAGAATCGGAACATAAATCACAAAATATTTCCGCCATCTTATAATTTTGACATAATATCTTCAGCCCCAATTACTCCTGAGAATCACCCTGTGTATCATTTGAAATTACTTAGTTTTTCGCAATACATTTCAAATTGAGTATTTAAAAAATAATTTAAATGGCCATTAAAAACTTGATTTCTATCATCCTCAGAAAATAGCATTGAAAAATTGTGTAAACTTTTGACGGCGCTACTGCTTCCTGCTTCCATCCACGCCATCGAAGGATACCAAAATCCAAATTATATTGAGACCGCACAGAAACACTGTTGCCAATATTCAAACAGTTCACTATTTGCGCTCCCACTCTTGGGCAGCTGGGCAGGGTGAGGAAGAAATTCGACTGTTTCTTGTGACGCGCTAGTGTTTGCTCTTAATATAGAACCCCAAAAAAGCAAATCACATATGAATGTTGCTTTTCAAGAATCATCCAAAAAATAATGTATATATTCTTGCAAATAATACGTAATTGAAAAATTATAATTTAATAAATAATATTTTAAATGAAATTAGGGTAAATAATATTTGTCGTGGTCTCAATGGTTAGTGATATCAGAGTTTCGATAAATAATAACTTCTCGACTTGACTGCAAGCGGTGAGTTATAACTTTTTCATCTCGACCATTTAACTGACACTTTCCACTTCCAGAGGGAGAAAGAAAATAAAATAATTGTATCTACTTGGTCATTAAGAATACTTTAATGTTTTTCGTGTGTTAGTCTTGCATTGTTTTATTATTATCTAACACTCTGAACTCTTATGTATTTACAACTGGGTACCCTTTCAGGCCCTGATGAAGTTTACACAGGGAAACTGACCGGCTGGTCAGGTTGACGAGAGTCTTATCGATATCTGAAGCCAAGCACGACTGGGCGCGATCGTACTTGGATGGGTGACCACTGCCTGCCAAGGAACGTTCACGTTATGAAGACCCGTACAACTGCAGCTTTGTAGCATCTAGCAGCTGCAAGCGATATGTCAATGATCACGAGATATATCGAGAGGTATGCCGTCCTTTGGAGGCGACGTTTAGATGGCGGTCCCGAATTCATAGATGTTGAGTTCGTTAAAGAACCCTATCTGTGATTGAGACACCAGAGGATTCTGCGGAATTTCCAGTTGGAGGAAGTATGCTCACCGTCGTCGGTATTAAGCCTAGTCGCAGAGTCAGGCCGCCGTCAAAGAAATGATGAAAAATTTAAGCACTAAATAAACGAAACGTTGGCAGAAAATGAGAATTTATTCATTTGTCCTCATCCAACAATCCTTTAATCTGTAAAATAAATATTTTAACTATGAGTCATGACCTTCAAATTAGTTTATCTGATAATATTGAGAAAGTGATGAGTTCCATGTCATCAACTTTTTTATGAGTCAATCAAATTGTTACCACAGGAAATATTTCGGAAGCTGTGAAAGGAAGTATATAAATAAACTCGAAGAGGTCCATATTTGGAAACTAATTTCTTAAATTTTTGAATGAAAGGAACTGTGGGAATTTTCAGGTAGATTTCAATAGAAATACCACCCGTTCAGGACGTCATAAAAAATTGAAATATCTTCGTCGATCATCAAACATCGTCAATTCGAATGTTATATATATATATATATATATATATATATATATATATATGTATATATATATATATATAATAAAATTGTAATTGTTTGTTTGTTTGTTTTTCGAGCATCAGTCAAAAACTACTGAACCGATTTTGATGAAACCTTTTTCGTTTGAAAAGGTTATGCTCCGACTTAAAAACTGGTATGTAATTTATTTCGCTTCGATAACGAGAACCGTATATTTAACAATATTAATACATTTCTCCACAACCAAGTGCTATTCAGTCAATTTGTGAAATTTATTTCAACGACGTTTCGACATAGTTTCTGTCATCTTCAGGTTCAAACACAAATATTCTATTTATATTTCTGCTTTCGTATTGTACGAATGTTGTTGAAGATTTGTGATTTCGTTGTTATTGGGAATGGCTTATCTTTCATGTTTTCCTACTTTATGAATACAATGGATTATTTAGAAAATTATATGAGCCTTACTGTATTTTTATGGCATCATGTCAACATCTGTTTTCGTTATTACTACTATAAACAACGTTAAAAAAGTTTGTAATAAATCTGGCATAGGTTTTTGATATCATTTCTATTGATAAAACTGTTAGGGTCTTTTTTTATATGCATCATTTCAAGAAATGTTCTCACTCTCGAATGTCTTCCTTTGGTCGTAATCTCAATGTTCTCAGTGTCAAACTTATGTTGATTTTTTTTCGTGTTGATAAGACTGGATTATTTAGAAGATTAATTAGTTATATAAGCCTTACTGTACTTTTCATGGCATTATGAGAAAATCAGTTTTCATTTTTACTAATATAAACAGATTAAAAAGTATGTTATAAATCTGGCTTACATTTTCGATTTCATTTCTATTGTTAATACTGTTGGTGTATTTTTTTATATGTATCATTTCAAAGAATGTTCCTATTCTTGGATTTCTTTCGTTGGTCGAAATTTCAAAGTTGTAAGTGTCAAACTGATCTTGATTTTTTTTCGTGTTTGGATAAGGCTGTCATGTCAGTTTTTGAGTACTGGTATTCGCTTTTCCAAGTGTTGTTTTGTTTGACCTATATAGGTACTTTGACAGTCTCTACATGGAATTCTATATACTGTATGAATTGGTATGTTCTTTATTACTTGGTTTTATTTCAAATAAATGGTGTTATTCATATTTTGTAGTTAATGTGAAATATTCAGTTTGTGTTTTGTTCAATCGAGCATCACGCCAAAATAACTTGACCGATTTTGAAGATCCATTTAAGCTTATGATTGGATTCAAAAATTGGTATGGCACCTCGCTACGATTACTGAAATCATATATATATAACAATAACACCACATATCTTTATCTATACTATTATAAAATTGAAATTTGTTTGTTCGTTTGTTCGAGCATCACACAAAAACTACTTAACCGGTTTTTGATACGATAATTAAACCAAATTTTTTCACAACCAAGTGCAACCAATGTAAGGTGAGCTCCTATTTCAAGTACATATTCCCGTTATATAGCGGGTTAACTGGTTGAAAAGATAACGGGATAACGAAATAACGGCATTATGCGATAACGGGATAATGGAGATATCGGCGGAACGGAATAATGGGATAATGGGGAAACGGGATAATGGGATAACGGCAAAACGGTAGATAAGGCATAAGGGTTTGACAGGATAACGAGATATACATAACGGGATAACGGAAACTGGATAAGGATACAGTATAACGGGATATGGGATAACGGGTATGAGCAAACGGAATAACATAATGGGCTTGGATCCCAATGTGTTAGAACAACCCCCTAAATATTTGAATGATTTCAATCTATGAAGCTGTTGATGAAAAAAAAAACAGCAGAACACTTCAATTTTATGTCAAGTTTGGCCCAAGGAGACATTTTTTCATTTCTGAAATCAGTAAAAAGTATCATGAAACAAGTTATATCTGAAAAATACGAAATCCAAAAAGTATCAGTAATAGAAGATTTAATTTTTCCAAATTCCATGTATAGGTACGTACTGAAAAAGTATTTTCCAAAATTTGAATCACAAGGGGTTAAAACGTCTCTCTGAATTTTTGAATGATTTTTATTTCTTAAATAATTGATTTTATAATGTACTATTTCAACTAGAAATTAGAAAAAGTTTAGTGTCAATACATAAAGAATACATGATCTCAACGAACATTATGGTTGGCTAAACTGACGTCCTTGTAACCTTCGAATAGTTCGGCGCTGAATTGAGCTCAGTTGAATTTCATTTACGTCAGATTAGCCAGTATTGGAGAAAAGTAATTTAGGAGTCGAAAATTGAAATTTCAAGACATTCAGCCTGGTAGGTCAAATTGTCCCAATAATGGACTTTTCTCCCATCCTTCGCCGAAAATTAACTATGAGGAATAAACAATTGGTTGAAAGCAGAAAAATAATTTATAAAAAACCTTTTTAAAGACAAGCTTTTATTCAATCCGTGTACTGAAACGTATAAAATAAGTTTAAGTCATCGCTGACAATGATTTAATTATTTTTTGTTGAATTATTTGGTTTAAAAAAGCTTGTCGCGCGCAGTCTTCATAAAAGTAGGTACCAATTAATTTGATTGGGCATTGATTATTTGGTAAGTAAGAACTTGTCAAAGTTCTTAATTTTCACAAAGTATTCATAGGAGTAGGTACCAATTAATTTCATTGGACATTGATTGGTTGGTAGTAACAACTTGTCGAAGTAATCATTTTATTTTAATTCCTGCGACAAGCTTTTCAAAAGCAAATAATTCAACAAAAAATAATTAAATCATTGTCAGCGATGACTTCAACTTATTTCATACGTTGAAGTACACGGCTTACATGGAAGCTGGTCTTTAAAAAGGTTTTTTATTAGTTATTTTATTTTTTGCTTTTCAGTTAGTTCGCCTCAATCTGTTCATTTCTAATAGAGCACCGTTATTACATGGTCTCTTTCCTGTAAGTTTTTGGATGAAAGAAATCATGATCACCGACCCCAAAAACTCCCACACACCAATTTTGAATATAATTTGACCATAATCACAAAACTCGTCCTCCATCCTGAAGTCGACATCTTGAATTTAAAGATTTTGTCAAAAAATTCATAATTTCGGAACCTGAAAATCCTAACATACCAATTTTGAATAAAATATGACCATATTCAGTAAACTCGTTCTCCATCATGAGGCCACCATCTTAAATTTATGAATTTTTACGAAAAATTCAAAATCTCCGACCGCGAAAACCGCCGCATATCAATTTTGATTTGAATCGGACCATAATCACAAAACTCGTATTCCATCTTGGGGCCGCCATCTCAAATTCATAAATTTCGACAAAAAATTAATCTCCGACCCCAAAAAAACCCACAAACCAATTTTGAATCGAATTGGACCATAATCACAAAACTCTTCCGCTATTTTGGAGCCGCCATCCGAATTTGAATTTTGATAAAAAATTCATGATATCCGACCCCGAAAACCCCCAATTTCCAATTTTAAATCGAATCGGATCATAATCACAAAACTCATCTACCATCTTGGAGCCGCCATTTCGAATTTGTGAATTTTGGCAGAAAATTCATAATCTCCGAACCCAAAAACCCTACATACCAATTTTGAATCAAATCGGACCATAAATCTTAAAGCCGCCATTTCGTTTTTTTTTCCCAACAAAATGTTTATAACACATTGTCACCGGAATTATGTACACCTACCAAATTTCAAATCAATCAAACGATTAGAAGTGGGTCAAATTTACTTGCAAGATTTGATTACCGACAGACACACAGACAGACACCGGGTCAGGTGAAACTATAATAAGAGCGTGTAAAAAAAACTCATCGACTGGTACAGCAAGGATCAGGTCGACAACATACCATTTCACGAAGGGAATGTCAAAGGGGATTAATGTCAGAACATCTTTTATAAGATCATTAAGTACAAAATTCACAAGTATTGGTGAAATGGTTGAATCCATGGGGTTGGCAAAAATCTGTTTGTGATAAATATTGTCAAAAATAAGAAAATTATAATTAAAAATAAAAACCAAAATGTCAAGAAACACCTTCCACGTTAGGTTGCAGTAATTCGATATTGAGTTCCATTTATTAGAAAGACTTTGCCTAACCACCTCTAGTGGTTTTGATATTTTAACACACAAATGTACAGATATCCTGAACTTAACCTCTGAATACTTCAACAGACAGGATCTATTTTTTAATGCTAAAAAAACTCAAGTTATTCGTTTTCATAACTATCAGAATAAAACCGAAGCACTCCAATTGAAGGTTAATAATACTACCTTACAAAGCTCTCATAATGCAGTTAAATTCTTGGGTATGCAAATGGATGAAAATCTGAACTGGATTCCACACTGTGAACAGCTGGTTTCTAAATTGTGCTCACTCCTATATCTCTTTAGGAATCTGAGAGTCGTTTTGAATAAAAAGCAACTCATCAGTGTATATTATGCTCACGTTGAGTCTAGGCTGCGTTATGGTGTTTGCTTGTGGGGCAACTCAACAATGAGTAGAAACGTCTTCATTGAACAAAAGGCTATTTCACGTTGTATATTTAACACCCCTAAACGAAGCTCCTGTGGAACCCTTTTTATAAATCAGAATATTCTAACTCTGACAAGTCTATTCATATATGAACTCTCAGTCTATGTATTCATCAATAAAACCGACTTCATTCTGAACAGTGATATTCATGATAAGAACACTCGTCAGAAACGAATGATACATGTCAAAAGTGCCAAATACAAGATTACTCAAAATGCTCCTAAATGCATTGGACCTAAAATTTTCAATCACCTTCTAGTAATGATCAAGAGAGCTGAAACTGCAACGATTTTAAAAAAACGTCTGAAGTCGTTTTTGTTGATCAATTGTTTTTATACACTCGATGAGTTTTTATCTAGTCCTATGTGATCCACTCTACTGTGTTTGTGTAATATTGTTTAGACCCGTAAATCTGTTTGCTTGTTTTTAGTACTAGTTGTAAGTTAGATATAAGTACTGACTATTCCTATACAAAACGAAATTTTTTGTCATTTTAAGGAAAATAAAGGATTTGATTTGATTGATTTGATTTGTAGGTTGATAAACAGAGAAACAACGTCAAAACTCACAACAATGTAATTATCTGGTAATTGATAGTTGTTTATGAAATTACTGAAAGTAAAAGAATCTTTAATATAGTATTCATTGTCTGTATCATAAGCAGAAGTCAATATTTCAGTGAGAAATTGTGCCAATTTACTATTAGAGGCATTTATCGAGGACACAATAGGTCTTATAACTAAAGTAAGTTTATGAATTTCGGGAAGAGCAATGAATCGGGGAGCTCTAGCATTATAAATATCCGAACGTTTCGAAGTGACTAATCAATTTGTTCAACTTTGAGTAACCTCGAGATAAGTTTGATAGCTTCTTGTTGTAAGGAACTGGTAGGATTACGTGGTAATCTGAGATAATATTTATCGGCTTCGAGTAACTCTCGACTTTTTAGTAATAATCCTGCCTGTTCATACAACAGTCACATTTCCTTATCACTCCTAACTACATATAAATCAGGGTTATCTTTCAATAATTTTTTAAATTTAATGAACTATTTTGTAAAAAATCTCTTTTTTAAGAATTTTAATGCAAAAAATGTGAGATATATTACTGCTTTGATCCCTGTATCGGTCTCTATCAGAATTTGGAAATGATGGAATGATTGATTCAATATCGGAAAGTAAGGAAGAAATTTCGAAATCTTTGCTGTTTGGGCAAATGATAAATTTGTGGCCTAAAGCCAAAAACCGTTTGAGTTTAGAAGGGATCTCAATGTTGGTTACATTTTTTATCCATTTATGTTGAACTTGGAGGTTCATAAATACATCTAATTTCAAACTGTTGAGTTTCATTTTTTGTCTTTGCTGAATTAACTCCAGAATTGATATATACTTTTAAAAATATTAATGTCAAAATCGCCAGAAAAAACTTGAAAACTGTTTCACTACTTTTTACGAAAACTAAAGACCCGCTCAGAATTAAGGGCAAATCGAATGTTATCTTGTAATAGAGCATACATTGGTCAAACATCAAGGAAACTGAATTGTCGAATTATTTCACACAAAAGTGACTGTAGAACGAAAAAAATATTGTGCATTGGCTTCTGACAACAAAACATGGAATGGATTATGATGTCACAATTTTGAAAACTGAAAGGGAATTATCATGAGCAGAACTGAAATGATTCACATTAATGACGAAAATAATTGTTTGAATAAAAAATCTGATATTGATGATCTAAGTAAAATACAGGGTGATCCAAAAGTACTTTGGAAAACTTCAAGAGATGATTCCTCACAATATTCTAATATGAATTGTCCAATAAATATATGCCCGGAAACGCTTCGTTTCCAAGATACAGATTGTTGAAGTTTTATTTTTATTTTCGTGTTTTTTCAAATAATTTTCGAAATACTGATCTTAATTGAACAAAAATTGGTATTTAGAAGTTTTTTGAGGTGTCAAATTCGAACCTGATGTTATTATTGCTCCTACTTATAGGTGGCGCCACCTACACGTCTTTTTCTTTTTTGAATGTTCATAACTTTTTTGAGCGTACTTCTAGCATATTTTCCAGTGAAAAACTCAATTCTTCTATCATATCTACTTGTAGGGGGCGCCACCTACACGTCTTCTTCTTCTTTGAAGGTTCATAACTTTTTTGAGCGTACTTATAGCACATTTTCCAGTGAAAACTCAATTCCTCTATCATATCTACGTAAAAAAGCTACCCTTGTTACAAGTCGCTATGAGCAACCGTTTTCTAGATATTTGGAATTCCAAGTCGATTATTTGATAATCGATGCGTGTTGAAGTTATTACCATTATTTTGCATTTTTCACAAGAATGCATAGGAAATAAATTTGACGTTTAAGTATGTAGTTTTGGTTTTTTTGTAGGGGGCGCCAGGCATTTTTATTTTACTCGTTTAAAATAGTGATTTTTGTATCAAGGGTGCAAAATCTGTATTTGTTTTAATAAAATCTGCAGGAAATATCAACATTTTATTCCGAAATTTTTAGTATGTAAAATAAAATAAAATGAAGGAAACTGAATTGTATTCAAATAATATGTTCGAAGTGTCCACCTTCAGCGAAGATACAGGCATTCAGTCTTCTAGTCATTGAATATCGTACCCGCTCAAAAATTATTGGTGTGTTTGTTATTGTTTCACAGACGTCTACTATTCGGTTTCTTAGATCTTCGTCGTTCGCCACTGGAGTTTTATGAAATAGTGACTTCAAATGTCCCAAAAAATAAAAAACCAGCGGGTTCAGATCTGGGGACTTTAGTGCCCACGCCTGGTTAGGTTCTTCGACACCCCTACTGATCCATCGATTTGGATAGACAGTGTTAAGGAATTCCCTGGCTACAACGCTGAAATAGACCGGAGCCCCATCATGCATAGTCCACATGCATTTCTAATGGTACATTCTGAAGTAGTCCCGTCAATTCATTTTCTAAAAAGTCTCTGTAAGTTGCGCCATTCAGTCGGAAGGGAAGAAAGAAAGGACTCATCAAGTATTTATCAATTATTGCCGCCCATATATGTACAGAAAATTGATACTGATAATGTCTTTCACTAACTGCGTGCGGATTTTCCAGAGCCCAAATATGGTTGTTATGAGAGTTTGTGATACCATTTTGGGAGAAGTTTGCCCTGTCCGTGAAGAGTACATATTTTAAAAATTGAGGATTTCCAGCCAATTTTCTCAAAAGCCACTGACATATAGTAATGCGTTGGGGAAAGTCTCGTGGCAAAAGAGCTTGTACCCTTGAATATAGTATGGATAAAATTGTCGATCGTGGATAATTCTCCAAACTGTGGACTGAGTAGAATTGAGAGATTCAGCAATTATTTTTGTACTTGTTTCTGGATTCTCCTCGAGAGCGTTCAAAACAGCTTCTCTCAATTCTGGGGTTCGGACTGCTCGTGGTCTTCCAATAATATCAGCTGCCCTTTTGAAGCTACCTGTTTCGGCCCAACGACGCTGGAGACTGGTGAATGTTGGAGAAATCGCTCCTGGTAAATAGGTACGTCTTGCTTCGCGTGCATTGGCATTTGCAAGGCCATAAACGAAATGCATATCGGCTAAATGAGCATTATTGTTAAAAAAATCCATTTTTTCGAAATTAGTGTATTTAAACTTACAGAAACATCAACAGAACAACAAAACGTTCAACTGTCACATAATATGTAGTTACCAAAACTACCTACTCAAACGTCATATTCATTTTCTGAGCATTCTTGTGAAAAATGCAAAATAATCGTAATAACTTCCACACGCATCGATTATCAAATGATCGACTTGAAATTTTCAAGTCCAAATATCTAGAAAACGGTTTTGCTTATAGCGACTTGTAACAAGGGTAGCTATTCAACGTAGATGTGATAGAGGAATTGATTTTTTCACTGAAAAATGTGCTAGAAGTACGCTCAAAAAAGTTATGAATCTTCAAAAAAGAAAGAGACATGTAGATGGTGCCCCCTACGAGTAAGAGCAATAATAACAGGTTGACTTCAACACCTCAAAAAACCTCTCGACCAATTTTTGTTCAATTAAGGTCGTATTTCGAATGTTCTAAAAAAATCGAAAATGAAAATAAAACGTCAACACCCTGTATCTTGAAAACGAAGCGTTTCCGGACATATATTTATTTGGACAATTCATATTAGAATATTGTGAGGAATCACCTCCTGCAGTTTGTCAAAGTACTTTTGGATCACCCTGTATACACCTACTTATTAAAACTTGAGAATGATAAATTCCGATCTTTTCGATACTATGATTCATCTGAGAGTTGAGTTGGCAATGCCAAATCTGTAAACGGAAATAATTTAAGTTGTTTAGAGATAGTGTTTACTAATACTATTTTTTTATTCTGTATTCTAAATAGGCACAAAACTCTGTTTCTTCTTAGAATAATCACATTGATTTACATGGATACCTCAGTTGTTGTCTACCAGTGGAATTGAAACACCCAAAATAAGTTTTTTAAAATGTTTTAATTCGTGTGATATTTCCAACCGTTCTCCTTGTAGTGTATGTTTTCTATTTCAAGTTCGTTTCAATCTCAAGTTAGTAAATATTACACAAATTTCATTGAGGAATTTGTTGTTATGGCAACCTTATGCCTATAGATGTCTTGGAGAAGGTATTACATTTTCCTGAAGCTCGACCAAATAACGAAGAGTATTCTTTCAATGTCGCTGGCCTGATAAAAGCAAAATTTTTGAGTGTAACCCTAATACGATTGCATTTGTATATATATATATATATATATATATATATATATATATATATATATATATATATATATATATATATATATGTTATATATATATATATATATATATATATATATATATATTATATATATATATATATATATATATATATATATATATATATATATATATATATATATATCAAAATTCAATCATTCATTATCAAACCAATATAAAAAAACTTTAGATCTTCTGAAATAACAACATGAGTTCTACAACTTTTATCCAAAAAGTTTTTCTCTGAGATGTATGAGAGACCGGGAATGGTCGTGACAGTGGTAAGTTGTGACACAGGCGAATACTCTCGTAGTAGCGATGGCAACAGCCAGTGGTTGAAAACAAAGCGTCGCGTCCTTCTCAGTGTTGCCAGAAGTGGTACATTTCTGTGATGAAAGTACAGTGGTACTACATTACGAATATGAGCCAAACTGTGCTACAAAATGAAATCATGGCATTGAGTAGTCCCATGTGAGTTTCCTTTCGTAAAGAATATCAAACGTTGGCACCAGTGCGATCACGGCATATGTCTTGTCATTTGTCATTCTCGTCACTTTTTCGTGTTTTCGTTAGTTGCTTGTCACTTTTATTTTATATTTTCACTTTTCACAATTATCAAATTCAAACAAAAAGAGGTAAGAGATGAGATATTTGCCATAAATGATTTCAAATAGGTACCTTTAAAATCCCGTTAACAAGTTTTTGGATAAAAGGGAAAAGGCAGTAGAAGTAGTAGATGATGAACAATTTTTTTTTCAGGTTTAATTTGTTGTTCTTGTCAGAATCTATTTTTGAGTTTTTAATTTTTTCATTCAAATCTATTATTTTTTATCATTAATAAAAATATACAATTTCATTCCATACTATGGAGAATTCAAAATGCGCCCATGTTGTTCTGAGATTTCATGTCCACAGAACCATAATTAAAAGATATGCACCAATGGAAGCAACGACCATAACCTAGAAAAAGAGAAGATATGGCTCTATGGCCATGTTCAAGTAATAATGCAATGAGCATGCGCTGTTAGGTGTGGTACAAAGTGGTAAATTTTCTTCAGTTACGGTGGTACAACTGCAAAAAATGTCCTGGTAACACTGAGTCCTTCTACTTCAGTATAATTTTGGTGACCGAGTGTGGACGTGACCGTCTGCTGCGCGCATATGTGTTTCCAGCAGTGTAAAGTAAATATTTTCACCTTCAATCAAAGATTTAAACACGTGGTATCTTGAGCCTATTTATTTAGGTTCCCATGAAAAAAATAATATTAAGATATGTGGATTCTTTGTTTTTGCGTATTTTATTACTTTTAATCTCCCTGCGGCGCCATGAAGAAATGAAACATGGCGTCTGGGGTTGGTTGTGACATTCATTTTGGGGCAAATTGTGACTGTCACAACCTGCCCACAACTACTGCCGAGTAAAATATTTTATTCTTTTTACTAATGCCCACTATGTATTTGAGAAATATAATGCTGAGGACGTATACACGCCAAACAGAAAGGGGAAAGACGTCCTTAGACGTTTTTGAGCAAGCATAGGTGGAGGTTTTAATAAATCATAGAGCTCTACGTCCAGTTGCTGAACAGTTCAATATTAACCGTATGACTTTACCAAAATTCTGCAAGCGGAAGAGTAACCTTGAAGGTAAGTTATTTTTGTTTAGTTTTATTTAAACCTAACCTGATAAAATGTATTTTTTCAGGTAACCAGGCACCTGTTCAAGTAGGTTACAAACGAAATCGACAGGTTCTGCCAGATTTAGCTGCGTACCTTATTCAACAATCCATGTTATATTTTGGGCTATCGACAAAAAAAGTACGGCGATTCGCATATGAGTTCTCAGTTAAAAACAATATGAAGGTTCTTGAAAATTGGCTTCAAAACAGAATGGCTTCTTGTGAAACGTCATAAGGATTTGTCTTTCAGGTGTCCTGAGGCAACAAGCGTCAGCAGAGCAGCAAGTTTCAACAAGAACAATGTAAATCCTTTTTTTTTCGATTCTGGAAGAAGTTGGATCGGTCAGTGTATGGACCGCTGAAGAAGAACATCAACATCGCGATTGACACTTGGATGAGAAATAATGCAGGGAAGACAATGACGATCTATGACATATCAAACATTGCAAGAGAAGCCCCACCTCTAGCTGCAACCCCGACCAATATTCAGTGACGATGAGTTTTTTCCGGCAGCTATAACAGAGAGGCCAAATCCATAAAATGCAGAAAATATAACAGGGCCTGTTAACAAATCCGAAAAAAACATGCCACACTAAGATAAAAGCCTTGAAGCAGAAGCTCAAGGAACTGTAAATAAAACAGGAACTACACTCAAACAAGATGAAACACCTAAAGCTGAAGCTCAAAAAATATTAAATTCCTCTAAATAAGTGGTGGATAGCGTCTGTAATCAAATATCAATAGAAAATGTTTGTGGCATTCCCAGGTTCGAATCCTGGCCGATCAATATTTTTATTTTTCAGTTCTGGTTTTCATTTTTTCGTCTGAATTCCACAAACATTTTCTATTGATATTAAATTCTTCTGATACATATGAGCAATCTACTTCCAGAAACTCACCCATAATTATGAATTCACCTCCAAAATTGAGTAATTCAGATCAGATTCTGTCAGATAAAATAAATTCACTTGGACCATCAGGTGTAAATAAAACATGTTTTTCACAACAAGATTTACGCGTTGAACCAAAAGCAGAGAAGCAAGTGGGAACTATCTCAATATAAAAAATAGTATGCGCTTCCCATGTTTTATCTCCTCATTCAAGTCTGCATAGGTTAATTTTTTATTTGTTTATCTATCTTTTTCAATTATTCAATGTGCTTTCAAAAACTGTGTTGATGTGTCTCATTTAATCAATAGCTACAATTGAGTCATTTCAACCAACCTCTGTCATTTTACCAATGTACTACATATGTGTAAAAAGGTTTCAATCTATGTGTATATTCATATGTTTCTAGAAGTATTGTCAACACAGTATAATGAACCAATATATAAGAGACTTCGAATATAGAGAACACCCCACTACAGAAATGAATGATGTTGATGAAATAAACAATATCCTAAACACACCCAGAAAACCAAATTTTTCAATATTTCAGTTGGGAACATTAATAAAAACTTCAAGAATTGAATTCTCTTAAAAAATCCCGATAATATTTGATATATAACCAAAATAGAATATCCCAGATATTGACTTTTTCAAACTACCAGACTGCAAAGCTTCATATAATCAAGGTGATTATAACCAAAACGATGGAGTAGTAGTATGCATAAAGGACACAATTGTATTCAACACAGTAATTGAATATTTGGGTGGAATTAGGGTGTTGCGGGTTGTAATTGAAGAACAGAAAAATAACATCGTTATTGAAGCACTTCATCAATCACCGTCATCCTGTCCACATGAGTTCAACTCAAACCTATCTGACTATCTCCGAAGGCTCTGTGAAAATAATAATGATACTTACTTTTTTGCAAGGGATATTAACATCGACATAAAATCAGAACAAGATTATAGTTTAGATTACTTGAATTTATTAGGGGAATGCGGTTATAATTCACTTATAAATACATATACAAGAATACACAATGATTCCAAATCCACACTGGACCATGTATTTGTGAGAGAGCAAACAAATATGTAGAATATAATCATTAGTACTTCATTCCAATATAATTGACCATTTCCTAACCATTATAGCATGTGGTGAAGAATTGAATGGCCGAGAAATACCTGAAAAAAATAAAAAAATACTAGATTTTAAAAAACTTACAGAAACAGTGAAAAACATCAAATGGAAAAAAATGTACGAAATAAAAACTTAAATGATAAAGTGGTTTATTACTAAATTACAAAATGCAATAAAAACCTCATCAATTTATAAAAAATTGAAGTACTCTGAAAGAAGGCGAATCCCCTGGATCACCGAAGGTCTGATGAAGTCTGTTGAAATCAAACAAAATCTTTATAACAGAGTACTGAAAAACCCAAATGCTGCCCAGCTTGTTGATCAATATAAACAATACAAAAATAAACTAACTAATTCACTAAAAATAACAAAGGAAAGCTATTATAAACAGCAAATTGAAACAAATAAAAACAATTCAAATATGTTATGGAATGTTATGAAAAATTTCACAGGAAAAAACAGAAATAACACCATCAAATCTGAAATAGTTTATAATATTGAAAATATAACGAACAAAAAAGAAACCAACAATATGCAAGCATGGCTGACAAAATCATAAAACCTAAAAACGCATTTTCAAGAAATATATCAAATGAGACAATGTTCATGAGACCAACTTCCTTAGTAGAGGTAGTAGGTGTTATGAAAGAATTGAAGACTAATAAAAGTCCAGGGCACGATGGTATAACTTCATAACATATCAAACTCATGGAAAATTATATAAAAAAGCCCCTAGTGTATATAATCAATGTGATACTCGAAAAGGGAATTTTCCCTGATATATTCAAAATTTCCATTGTAAAACCTCTATATAAAAAAGGCGATAGAAAAGCGGTATTGAACTATAGGCCAATTTCTCTTATAAGCACTGTCGCAAAAGTAATAGAAAGAATAATAAAAAGGAGAGTTATGGAATTTTTGGAAAATAAACAATTAATGTCAAAAAAACAATACGATTTGAGAAATGGAATGTCCCCAGAGGATGCAATAGTATATCTCACAAATAATATAATATATATATATATATATATATATATAATATATATACATCTCTTGATGAAGGAAACATTGGGTATTCTTAGACTATTTTGGCCTTCGATACTGTCAACCATCAAAACTCATTGACAGAAGGAGGACCTTGGCATAAGAGGAGTTATATCAAAGCTTTCTCATTCTTTTTCGACTGGAAGGAAACAACTTGTACAAATTGATGATACCCAAAGTGATATCCTAGAAGTGGAAACTGGTGTACCACAGATAACGGTCTTGGTCCATTACTGTTCCTAATATACATCAATGGAATACCTAATCTCAAATTGAATGGCATTGTTTCGTCATTCGCCGATGACACAGTAATCATGTGTTCCGCTGCTTCTTGGCGAGCGGCAAAATTAAATGCAGAAGAAGGCCTGAAAAAATTGAAGGATTGGTTTAGTACAATGGACTTAACATTTAACTTAGAAAAAACTAAATTGATAACTTTTTCTTGCAATAAAATCAACTCACCTAACATACAAAATTTGATAATACCCGGTAACAACCAGTTGGTACAAATGGTGGATTCTATAACGTATCTTGGAATAGAAATGGATAAATATCTGAAGTGGGATATTCATGTGAATAAAATAGTTAAAAAACTGAGATCAATTCTTTTTACCTTCAAGCAGTTAAAAAATATCCTCGATACCAAGATGCTAAAAATAATATAATTCTCTCGTCGAGTCACATATACAGTTTTGTATTTCAGGATGAGGAAGAGCATACAAATTTCACCTGAAAAACTCAGAGATTACCCAAAAATATTTCTTGAAAATTCTATATGACAAAAACAGAACTTACCCCACCGATAGTCTTTTCAGTAAAATTCCCATTTTTAGTATATCAAAATTATATTTTTCAAAATATGTCTCCAACAGAAGGATAAAAAAAGCTTAGTTGCTGTCTCCCACGAACATAACCCAAGATACAAGAAAGCTGCAGAAAATCGAAACTTGAAAGTTACGAAATCAATCGGTCAGAGGTCTTACCTCTACACAGCCCCTCGAATATATTCCCAAGTACCACAAAACATAATAAAGATCAATAGTCATCAGTTATACAAAAAAAAACAAGGATTGGTTGAGAATACCAGATGATAAATAATATTATGAATTTTGATCAATAAGTGTTAGATATTGTTAAGAATTTTTTTTTCTTTTTTTTGCAAATTTTATTTTCTTATACTCTACTTATACGTTACTTATACTTCACTTATACTTTTACTCATAGTCATATATCATATTTTGTATGTGTGTTTGTGTGTGTGCGTATATATGTTATGAGCAATAACATAACTACGAGATGACTACGTAAATGGCATACTCCCATAACAAAGAAACTTCATGGGAGCCACTGAGTTCATTCAAAATCGAGTAGATGAAATGTATTATTGTTTCGTATTGTATCTAATTTCTGTTGTTTTACATTAGTGAATAAACTTATTATTATTAACTAGAAAAGGGCGCAAACGTGGTCGAGCGGCGATTTGGGCTGACAACCCAACGTAGACCAAATAGAAAAGAAATCCAAAAATCAGGAAAACGAATATAAGAAAAAATCAAGAGAGTCAGGTGCTAAGAGAAATATTTGCAACAACTAAGCGCAAGCCATTGAAACGGGTTGCCGACAGGATTTCGTCATGTAGTTCCGAAGATGAAACAGACACTTTTGTCCAGTCTGTGGCGAACCGTACCTGAATTCACGTTCAAGGGAAATATGGATTCAATGTACTAGGTGCAGATACTGGACTCATGAGTCATGCACCGACAATGATCCGTTCTTTATATGTCAGAATTGCGATTCTGATGATGACATGTAAATAAGTAGACCATGTCACAACCAATTCCAGCAATGTCACAAGCAACCCCAAGTTGGGGTAGTTGTGACAGTTGAACCTACTTAAATTTTTTGTTAATAGGGCTGTTTGTATTAATCTTGTTCAGTGTTATGATATTTTCAAGTTGAGAAAACATTACAAAATAAATCTTAATCAACCCAAACAATGTGTCTTCATTTATTAAAAGTAGAAAAAATTATTAACAAAATCTGGCACAACTAACCCCGGTCTCCCTACACAAAAATTAAAATCACTGTAAATTACTGTTCTATTCAGGAAAGCAATTGATAATTATGTTGAGTATTTTTCGGCAAACACTGATTTTACCACAGAAAAATGTAAAAGTAGTAGTTCATTCAATTCTGCAAAACTCTTCTCCTTGGGTGCTTTAGGTATACATAAATTCTTCAGAAGTACATAACATTCTTCATTCAAAGTATTCAAAAGAATAGCTATTTTCCGTGCTTTTCCTGTGATATTGTTTGCCAGGAAGAACTGGTCCAATCTCTCTGAGAATAAGCCAAAATAGGAAAGATTTGTATCAAATGATCCCAAAAAACCCAACAACGCACTGCTCATTTTTCTCACTTTTTGTGTGACAAAGTGTTCAAATGTGAGTTCTGTACTGTATTTCCCGTCGCCAATGTTCTATTTAGGAAAGTAATTGATAATTATGTGGAGTATTTTTATATTTATTAACGTCAATATCATATATCACAAAGTAACTTAGTCTAACTAGATCTATGTCAATTGTAATATACAGAGAGGAAAACAAACACACAATATATATATATATATATATATATATATATATATATATATATATATATATATATATATATATATATATATATATATACAATTACCATTCATGAGATTTAATAATTATTGTTCACCCTGTATGCTCCTTTCATTTGAAGTTCATTCGCTCGTGTTAATCAGATACTATACGGTTCATTGTTCGTCGACAGAACATCATTGTATGTTAACATTTCTCGATTTGAACGGTAAACTATATAAATAAATAATAGTCATTATTTTCCTAAGGCCCGGTATTTTCACCTCTGGTTAAACTAGGAATAAATTAACCAATGGTTAGAATGTGCTTTTGCTTACCAATAAACGTTAAACAAAAGCATATTCTAACCATTGGTTAATTTATTCCTAGTATAACCAGAGGTGGAAATACTTTTTCCTTTTGAATTGAGTCATATTAGATAGAATTAGCGGGAAGCATCTAGGGAGATTAGAATCCTGCGCCAACTTTTTATTGAAAAGTTTAAGGTTTATATAATAATAGAAATACACTTTTTGTTTCCATTGAACATTTTCAATTTTTTCTACCACATGATTCGTCAGCTTGATTCATGGCAATTCCAAAATCAATGCATAATTCCAAAATCTACCTTTCCCGCTGGCCGCGCTATTGGATTTTTTTACTTTGAGAATTCACGTATAGCATTAACTATGGCATGTTCATTGAGTTTGAAAACCTTTTTGCTGGAGCAATTTGCCTCGGGGAGAACGGGCATCACGGTGGAAGAGATGAATGCAGGTGATAAATTAGCTCCTGAGACCTGTGAAGGAATTTTCAGTTATCCATCTACAGTGAAAAAATGTCACGAACCACTCTGTATACCCAAACATAACTTTCCATAGAATGCGAGCTACACTGACCCTCCGAGACTATTTCTCTTCATATAGCCCGAACCAGGGGTATGTGGAGCTATCAATTAATTTGGATCAGACATGGAAGATATATGCCAGAGATTTTGCCCTATATAGGTTATTAAATAATCGGCAGGAACGCTTCCTTATATTTAAACAAACTCGTGCCCGCAGTTTAATCGCTTGGTTTCGGAAAGTTTCCTAATTTTCACAAGCTTTCATTTACTTTAACCTGTCCCGATGTGTTGATCAAATATTACAAGTAAAATTTGACCCACTTCTAGTTGTCCGATTTACGTGAAATTTGGCAGGTGTTCATAGTTCCAGTGAGATTGTATTATGGAAATTTTTCTTGGAGAAAAAAACAAAATGTCGGCTCCAAGATAGCGGACGAGATCTGTGTTTATGGTCCGATTCGATTCAAAATTGGTATGTCGGGGTTTTCGGGGTCGAAAATTATTAATTTTTTGTCAAAATTCATCAAATCAAAATGGCGGCTTCAATGGTCAGATTATATTCACAATTTGTATGTGGGGGTCGGAGTTTATGAAGTTTTGGTCAAAATTCACAAATTCAAGATGGCGACTCCAAGATGGCAGACGAGTTTTGTAATTATGGTTCGATTTGATCCAAAATTGTGGGGGCTTTCGGGGTCGAAGATTATGTGAATTATGAATTTTTTGTCAAAATCCATGAAATAAAAATGGCGGCTCCAAGATGACGGACGATATCTGTGATTATAATCCGATTCTATTCATAATCGGTATGAGGATGTTTTTGGGATCGGAAGTAATGAATTTTTTGTCGAAATTCATGAATTCAAGATGGCTGACGAGTTTTGTAATTATGGTCTTAATCCTTTCAAAATTTGTATGTGGGGGTTTTTGGAGTCGGAGATCATTAATTTATTATCAAAAATTCATAAGTTCGAAATTGCGGCTCCAAGATGGTGGACGAGTTTTGTTATTAGGTTTAATCAAAATTGGTTTTTTGGGGGGTTAATTCGAAGTCATTGATTATTTTGTCAAATTCATAAATTGCAGATAGCAGCTCCAGGATGGCGGACGAGTTAATCTTTATATGGTCTCCTCATTGGAGAACTAGGTAGCTCAGAACTTACAGGAAGAAGGCCTCATAATAACGATGCTTGAACAGAAACACATAGATTAAGGCGTACTTATTAAAAAGCACAGAATAAAATAATGAACAAAAAAAAATTACAAGCTTTCATACAAATGCGCTCAAAAGTGAAAAATAATGACCTGGGATGTGTGACGTACGTTATTCCGCGAGTTATAGATTCGACGGCTTTTGTCGCTCTTGTATTCGAACTGAAAACTTTGCGCGACAAGCTCCTGAATCTATAACGAAATAACACACATCCAAAGCAATTTTTTTGAAAGCACATCCAAAGCAGTTTGTATAAAAGCTTGTCTCCAAAA
Organism: Gonioctena quinquepunctata; assembly: GCA_018342105.1. Lineage (NCBI taxonomy): Eukaryota > Metazoa > Arthropoda > Insecta > Coleoptera > Chrysomelidae > Gonioctena > Gonioctena quinquepunctata. The sequence goes on from JAFIRS010001711.1 coordinate 279,936, forward strand.
AAGTTTTTTATTAATTATTTTTTATTCTGGCAGTTCTTCTAATCGATGTACTGAGGAAAGTTGGATTTCATACCTCAACATTAAAGGTAAAATACAACTTCTACAAGTGGTGCCTCATCAGGAATTTGCACGTACTAGCAGAATGGGTGCGTATATGCTCAACAGCAAGACTCCAATGAGCAAACTACAACTTGATTGTATTATGCTTCGATCAAATAACATAAACTAGATGGATAACAAAGTTCATATACAAATTGATAATTAAACTGAACCAGTTGTTCACGATACTGGTAGCTTATTTCTGAAAACTTATTGTTTGGTCATAATTTCTCAATTTTCTTTCGTGCACCTCACGTCGAATATATGGGAATAAAAAACATAATAAATTAATAAAAATCAATTCCTTTTTCAGTTTTGAAAAATGATTGTGACCGGACTGGCAATTGAGCGTTGTCTTTTCGGTCATAACCTATAGACGAAGTAAATATTTGAATTTTCAGTACTTCACTTATTGTATTTTGGCCAAGAGAGTTACTTAATTGGAATCATTGATTCCATTACCATTTGAAAAATTAGATGAAGACAGCCCTCTTTTTCTTAACACAATTATAAGCCCTAAAGTGCGCACCATATAGAAAACTTTTTTCATTATCAATTTGTCAAAAAAAAAACTATAAAATTGGTGCATTGCAAAAAACTTGCATTTGAAATACAGGAAAGGAAAAGATAGGAATTTTCATCTAACCTTATTTTCGACATTATCAAACAAGTTCAGAATCAGAAAGAATATTCAGATTTGAAATCACATTCACCAACACAACTTTTTTTTCCTATTGTTCATGGTTCTCATAAGAAGTACTAGTATCTCATATACATTCCAGGCACCTTTCTCATATCATTATTATACTATTTCAATGCAGAATTAATTATTATTTATATTTATTCAAATATTCAAAAATACCCTGAATTTTTAACAATCATTTCGATTCAACTCGTACCACGGACAATTCTTGACTTTATTGTTTTTGTCTTATTTGTTAATAATAAGAATCAGATTAGATGAATGAATCTCTCAGTAGCAGTATCCATTAACATATGTTTTCTCCAAATTCATGAATTGGAGGTGGTTCATAAGTTGTTATGTAATCTTCTCTCTAACAGAGTAAAAATATTTTCCTTGACCAATCATGTTTGTTTTCCCAATTCCTCATTCTTTAAACTTTATTTTTATGGATGTTTGCAGAAACATCATTGTAGTTCCTTGGTTGTATTTTCGATACTCTTTTGAAAATTTTGAATATAGTACACGTTTTCCAGACTTGTGATATACAGTGCATTCATAAAGTATGGAAACGCTCGATTATCTTACGAGTTAATTATTTTCAGAGGTGAAGCTCGGACAGGTCGATTGTGAATTTCAGTTTTCAACTTTTTTTAACAAAAAAATATTTTTCACCGCCACTACCTTAAAAGATATGACGTCATCGATCATTTTTTTAAATAGACAGGGTATATTTTCATAACAAAAATTGAAAGCCCATATTTTTTTGAGTTCAACCATAACACAGACGTCATTTGAAACATTTTAAGTTATAGTATACTGAGTATAAAGGTGCTTATATTTCTCAATATGTATTTCATTATTCATTTTGCAATGAATACCTGAAAATTACTAGTTAGTTCGAGTATATTTCCAAACCTCAAGTAGTCTATGAAAACATCTGGAATCCCTTAGCAACCAGACAATAAGTTCTTAGTTACGATTGCATAAGTCTTCAATATCTTTCTAAAAAAATTTACTCTTGAAGAAATAATTTGAAATTACGATATAGGTACTGTCAGAAAAATGAAGTATGGCGCAAGTATGCGACATCTGGAATGAAAAAAATATCCTAATCGAGAACCAATAACCAAATCGACAATAAGCAAAACATTGCATGAATTTGACTGGCAACAGAAAATCCCAATCGGACGATGGAGGCTTATACCCTATACCACCAAAAGTAATTGTGTGTGCTGGGATTCTTGGGAATACCATTGTAGGACCACATTGTTTTGACGGTACTGTGACGAGTGAAAAGTATTTAGAAATCTATCAAACTGCAACATTTCCAGGCATTACTCATCCTGGTCAAATAGATTCTACTATTTGGTCCACATTATGCTCTACTGGTTAGAGATTTTCCGAATGGAACCTTTCCCAATCGCTGGTTTGGACGATGCCGTCACATTTCATGGCCTGCTAGGTCTCCAGATTTAACTCTTATGGATTTTCTGTCTGAGGTTACTTGAAAAGTTAAGTATACATAAACCGACCTACCAATTTGAAAGACCTTAAAGAGAGAATTCGAACTGAAATTCAAAGAATTGTCAATTGTCGATGTTGTTAAATATAACCCAAGAATTCATCAGATATTGTCAACTAACCCAAGAAGCTCAATTCGAGCATTTGTTGTGAATATGTCATTTGTTTATTTCCACTAGGTACAGAGTACTTTTAATATTTTCGTTGCGAAATAAATAAAATTAAATTAATTTTTTTTTTTATAGTGTTACATATGACGTATGCGGGTTGTTGAACTCAGAAAAGTGTGGACTTTGATTGTCGATATGAAAATATAGCCTTTCGAATTAAAAAAATTATCGATGAAGTCATATTCTTGTAAGGTAGTGGGGGTAAAAATTTAGTTTTGAAAAAAAAAAGTAGAAAACTTAGAAACCGACCTGTCCGTGCTTCACTTCCGAGAAAAATCAACTCGTGCGATAATGAAGCGTTTTCACACTATATATTCTCCGTTGATATAACGTTCATACAAATGATTCAGCATGTTGTGTGAATAATCTGATACATATTCCATTAGTTCTGCTTAGCACATTCTGTGGTTTTAGGTATTAGTACATAACGCTGCCTGGCTCAAATTCTCTAACAAAACAGATGATGCAGGTCGTCAAGCCGAGGCCTTCGCCATCACTCATGGTCTAGAACAACTGGTGGAGCTACCAACCCGCATCCCTGATGTCAACAACCAGTCTGCCAATACACTAGATCTTTTCCTCACCACCAATCCTGACCCGTATAGAATAGAAGTTTGTGCCCCACTTGGAAACTCTGACCACACCCTCATCTCCACAACATGCTCTCTCCATTTACCATCGAGCTGCACAATACCACCCCGTCTCATGTGGCATTACAATTCGGCCGACTGGGAAGGTCTTCGTATGTTTTTCTCAGCGTTTCCATGGAAGAGAGTTTGTTTCTCTTCAGTAGATCCAACACGATGTGCTGAGACAATTTCTGAAATCATCATGTTGGGGATGCAAACTTACATACCGAATACCGAAAGTAGAACATCATCCGATAAGACCTGGTTTAACAGAAACTGCTCTAGAGCTGTGGCTTCCAAACAGGCAGCATACCATCGATGGCTAAAAAATCCGGGCCCTGAGAACCAGAGCAGCATATGTCGAGGCTAGAGGAATATGTAAAGAGACAATAGAATGCTCAAAAGATGCCCACAAAGCCAAAATAAGATCAAAACTTGCTGAATGTCCTAACGGATCCCGTTCATTTTGGTCTTTCGCAAAAGCTGTGGGAAGAAACTTCACTTCCAGCTCATTTCCTCCCCTAACCAAAGGAGATGGAACACTAGCAACGACTGCCCAGGAAAAAGCCAATATCTTTGCGCACCTATTTGCTGGAAATTCCACTCTGGATTCATCGGGAAAACAACCCCGAACATTACACCTATTGACAGTCACATGCCCGAGATCACCTTTCGCCAACGTACTATCAGAAAGATTTTGCTGGGTCTCAACACCAACAAAGCCTGTGGACACCCAGAACACTGCTATCTATTATTTCAAAGGTCAAAAAACCTGTTTTTTTTTAAAACTATCGCACTGCTATCTATTATTTCAAAGGTCATGGAAAAAGCCATCAACATCGAGCTCATGAAATATCTGGAAGACTTAGGAATTGTCAACGATAGGCAATATGGCTTCCGCCATCAGAGATCAACTGGTGACCTGCTCGCTTACGTCTCACATATATGGCAGCTATCTATTGAAAAGTATGGAGAAACTTTAGCTGTGGCATTAGATATCTCCAAGGCGTTCGATCGAGTTTGGCACCAGGGACTCCTCGCCAAGCTTCCGTCTTATGACTTGCCCCCTCAGCTGTGTTCTCTGCTTGCTAGTTTTCTCTCAAACAGGTCTCTCCATGTAGTGGTCGATGGAGTTTCATCTGACACTCTACTCATAAATGCTGGTGTTCCGCAAGGATCCATTCTCGCACCAACACTATTTCTACTTCACATCAACGACCTGTTGAAAGCAACTTCATGTCCAGTACACAGCTTTGCTGATGATAGTACCCTCCATACCGCTTTCTCTTCCAGGGCCCCTATATCAGCCCGTGAAACCATAAATGAACGGGGAAGAAATGTTAATAATATAAATATGGACTTAGCAACAATTCTCGAATGGGGATCTAATAACTTGGTAGAATTAAATGCAAACAAAACACAAGCATGTCTTTTCTCTAGAAAAGCCAATTTCACTGTGCCTAACATAACTTTGTCAGGAGTAACCATACCACTGAAGCCATCCATATCGATGCTTGGTATTACTATCAGCAATAACCTTTCCTGGGAAAATCACGTGAGGTCCATTGCCAAAAGTGCATCCCAAAAACTTGGTTTTCTGTTTCGTGCCAAGAGCTATTTCACCCCCAGTCAGCTGCTTATGATCTATAAGGCACAGATCCGACCTATCCTGGAATACTGTTCCCATATTTGGAGTGCGGCACCTAAACATATCCTGAGGCTATTGGATTCTGTATAAAAAAGGGCAATTCGTCTCGTCGGTGATGCCTCGCTTACAAACTCGCTCACTTGTCTGGAACACCGTAGAAAAGTTGGCGATTTGTCTCTATTTTATAGATATTTTCATGGGCGATGCTCTTCTGAAATATCAACAATCGTTCCTGCTTTGGCAGTCTCTTCGAAATTAACCCGTCAAGTTCAGTCATCACACCCCTTCGTGGTCACTTTGGAGACCTGCAGAACATCACTTTCCAAAGACTTGTTCATCCAACGAACAGCGAGGCTTTGGAACTCATTGCCTAGGGAGGTGTTCCCCGAGGCATACAACCTTCAGATATTTAAGAAGAACACCAACTCCTACCTTCTTTCCCTAGGTTCCCACGATGTTCTCTGAACATTACAGAATATCCCTTTCCGTGGGAACCAGAACATAAAAAAAAAAAAACTCATTTTTCATTCTTTCTAGCGCTCTCCTCATTCATTCATACTGATTTCTTCAGTTCGTTGTCTACTGATACTTGGTCATTGCTCATATAATTTGTCTCTATTTTATGAAGTCAGTTTCTGGAATATATTTTCAACTATTACAACTGTTGGTTCTCATATATTTCCGTTAGTTTGTCCCATGTGCTTGATTGTATTCCAGGCTTCTATACTTTATTTTTCGCCAATTTGTTTACATTCTTCAATCCACAGTTTATTTTTGTTTCGAATGCCCACATCAAACAGTTTCTATAAAACAGCTCTGATAGGCATACAAATATGCAGACAGGCAGGTAGTCTTATGAAAGGTTCTTCTTTTTTTTTCCAAATATGGAACCTGAAAATGGATATCGTGCTGTTGTCAGGATCCTACCTCAAATATATCGAAACGTAAATTAACTCCTATTTTACCATGTTTTTATTAGCTCTCGCTTTCGTGTCTGTCTTGCAATCGATTTCAAACTAAGTTTCTGATGAGCTAGAAACTTCGGAAATGGCTCAGAACTGGACGACAATATAATATCAACTCGTTTTCTTGTCTGGCTGTTCGTTTTTTTTACAGTCCGCTAAAAATGAGGTTAGGATCACGCAATCTCTCCATACCAGAGACGAACGGACGTTGTTTTTCGATCTTGGGTGTGCTCCGCGATAGTGAATCATTGGTTCCCGACCTCACAGGCATCGCACGGGAAAAAGTGAGGTTAGAAAATCAAAAAATATGTGTAAGTAACAATTATTTCTTTTTAAAACAGTGAAATGACACAAAAACCACGGCTAATTGAGCAAAACAATGCATTGAATCGTCCCCCGATGAAGGAATCCAGCGGGGGAAGTGCCAAGTGTAACACAAAAGTCAAACAAGTGAAAACAAAATGCCACAACAGAATACCTGATGTGAAAACACCCAAAAGAAATGTTTCAAAACGTGGAAAAACAAGTGAAATAGATAATAACATTTTACTAAGTAAGGTACAATGGATAAGAGTGAAATTTCTAGTTGCACAGTTGCAGAAGCTGAAACACTTCTCGAAATCTGCAAAATTGTACACTACTTTCCCCCCGATTAGGCAGAAAAAGCGAATTTATGCATTTCCAAATATGCTTATAGTGAAAAACAGTTCTATATGATGAATACCAACATTACTAAACCTAATACAGACCCTAAAAAGCCCGGCATTGGGTCCGAGAATGAGAAATCCGCCCTTGTCGAGGTTAACGCAAAAATGCAAAGTGGAAAATATAATAAAAAGAAACTGGTGAGTCCAACCATTCAAAATGTGGAAATGGGAAGGTGAATAACACCATCAGAAAACCCTTATTCGGAAAAAAATCCCTATTCTCCACACTTGCCAAAAAATTCTGCAACAAAAAATTTTATGTGACGACATACCGGCTAGGAGATGAGAACACACAAAAAACAAGAAAATAGAGGAAAATATAAAAAATTGAGGTTTAGAATGATCAGAAAACTCTGAAAAGATACATAAAACAGATTTAAACATGGGTGATAAACAAATCAAACTAGCCGAAAAAAACAACGAGAAAAATCCAGTAACCAATGGAAATCAAAAAGGAATACATGAAGGAAAATGTGAAGCTCCAGAAAATAGGCAAAAGAAACGAGCATATAAAAATCCGAAAATAGGACGAAAGAACACTCCCAAAACATCCGGATACTCAAAAGAAAAATTCAATAGGAAAAATGAGCGACACAGAGTCGAATGAAATCAATAATTATTCATATATTTTTTTTAATATACCACGTTTATATCTAAAACGACTAAAAGTTTTAGAATAACTATTGAAATATTTTTTAATGTACCACGTTTATAAATTGTTAGAAAATACTCTTGACAAAATCTTTGAGAAATTTTCTGTGAAAATTGAGAGAGCTTCAAATAGAAGCTCGGACCGATTGAAATGAAATTGGACATAATGGATAATAATATCAAAAATCTGAGAGGACAATGTGACAATCATGGAAGCGAAATTAAAGAAATAAATAAAAAAATTAAGAACTATTACATTCTCCAAAGGAAGAATACTCTAAGATTTGATGGAATATCTGAAGTGCAGAATGAGAAATTATTGGAAATAATTCTCAAAGTAATTGATGAAAGACCTGATATTCATTGTGTTGAACAAGACATAAACGACATATATAGGATCGGTAAACTTACCAGTATAAAGTCTAGAACTAGTTTTGTGAAGTTTCTTTTCTGAGAAGATCTAGAGTATATAAAGCCAGAAAATATATTGCCAAACTGAACACCTCGATACTCAACAATATAAGTTATTCCAACTGCTCGCCGGAAGTATGACAAACAAAAAATGTTGATGGTTAATGGAAGAATACTCATCAGTACTGAAGGAAACGAGAAATCCATGCGGGAGATATTTAAATTGGAATTTATATTAGATACTTTCCTGATCATTTTCAGAGTCTTATCTCAATAGTTATTTGATCAACTAGTGTATTAATGGTGCTGATTAATGATCGAGATATTTTAACGCGAGAGCGAGCCAAGCGCGTTAATGTTCGAGATCATTAATCGCCATTTCAATATAAGAGTTGATTACAAAAAATTACCGTAGACCTCGTTCCTGGGGTCATCGTGAAATCTTCGATATCTATTTGCTTCAACTAGGAGGAAACTTGCAATATTTGGATTTGAAAATACATAAATTTGACAGCGCGAAGGTAATATGATTTTACATTTGAATAGTATTTGAATTCGTGTATTTTTAGTTGTCTATACCACAATGGTGCATTAATAGAGAAATAGACCATTAATAGGTTATTAATGGTCACTTTTGGTGTATGGTTGGCTGCATATATCACGATTATTCATTAATAGAGACATTGAACGTTAATAGGGGTCATTTACGGTCGATTTCGAGTAGATCAAACAAACTCGTTAATACGAGGTCGCTGGAAAAAATAATTTGTTATGCTTTGTATGAACATTATTTTTTTTATATCAATCATCTACTTTGGCAATGTTTTATGCGGTCATATGTTGGGGTTCTCAGGTCTCCGGAAGGGTATAAGAGACCGATATTTGGAAAAACCACGAAATTTGATTTTTATACCAACTATTTGGGGAGCCAACAACAATGACTTTTAACTGATCCTTATTCTAAAAATTGTCTGTATTCACCTATTGAATTAAAAACAATTATTCTTGTTTTAATCCGGAAATACAATTTTTGTTATCAAATTTTGTATTCATTGTTTTTTTTACGAATATATACTAGATTCGGGATATCCGATATCTATAATGAGGTTGCGGGTCTACTATCAGAATTGCAGGGGACTTCGTACAAAAACCAAAATTTTCCATCAAAATCTTAATGTAATTTTTTTGATAAATGAGACATGGCTGATGGGTGATGAAGATGAACTTTTCGATACCAGATACACAGTTTATAGGAAAGATAGGGATTTGAGAAAGGTAGGCAAAAGCAGAGGTGGGGGTCGCAATTTCGAAAAAATATAAATCTACTGAAAATAAACTAAACGCTAATCGAGAAACGATATTTGTTAGTGCTAATATACTTGGAAATAAATTCATTTTTAATGTTCCGTATAAACCTCCAAAATCTAATTCATCAGTATATACAGCATATATCAATTTGTTTGATTACATTGACAGATATTTTTCAAATGATACTTGCCTCATCATAATTGGGGACTTCAACATCCTGGCAATCCTCAGCTCCAATTATGTTTTCAATCCAAATTCAATAATATCAGGCTCTATCCTGCAGCTTTTACATTCTTGATACTGCGTTCCTAAAACAATAGATGAACGTATTTCTAAAAACAGAAAATAATTTCCCCCCTGGTTTGATTTGGACATAAAGAGAAAATCTGAGAGACAAGGAATACTACCATAAGAGCTGAAATATTTCTGATTATTACATGCAAAAATATAAAAGATTACGCTCCGAACTGAAAATTGATATCAACAATTATCATGCTCTTTGCATTGCTAACCTAGGAAATAATTGTAAAAAGAATATAAAAAAACGATTTTAAAGACAAGCTTTCATACCAATGTACTAAGAAGGAAAACATTATTTCTTTCATTGTTTGATCTAGGATATTCTGTGAGTAACAGATTCAAAATCTTGCCGTGCAAGATTACCTATTTTGTATCCACGGCAAGCAATGAAACAAATTATTTTCTCCTTTTTAGTGCATTTGTATAAAAGCTTGTCTTTAAAAATGTTTTTTTTTTTATAATTTTTATTTCAATCTTTTTGGTCCAGTTTTTATTAACAACTGGTAAAAGCTTGTTTTAAAAAAAATGTGTTCATTTATTTTTTAGTATTTATGATGTTGAATAACCAGTTCAGTAATTTATGTCTGATTAATTTTTGAATTTTAACAAAAAAATCTTAATCTTGAATCGGACCATAATCACAAAAATTGTCCGCCATATTAAAGCCGCCATTTTGTTTTTTTTTCTAACAAAAATTTCATAATGCATTGTCACCGGAATTGGGTACTCCTGCCAAATTTCAAATCAATCGGACGATTAGAAGTGGGTCTAAATTTAACTTGCAAGATTTTATTACAGACAGACAGGTGGAACTAAAAGCTTGTACGAAAAATATTCGAGCCCAAAAACCCCTAGATACCAATTTTGAATAGAATCGGACCATAATCACAAAAATTGTCCGCCATATTTCGCAGGGTTTTGCCAATTAATTAAGATCAGTCCATGATGAATCCTCTTCATATGATATTAACACTATTAAATCAAAATCAATGGAAAATCCTGAACTAATTTTCACTTATTTTATTTCCACTATTTATGATATGGAAAAAGCTTTAAAAAACTGAGACCTGAAAAATCTGCCGGGCCTGATCAGATTCCATGTTAGGTAATGAAGTCATATAAAGATTATATCATGTATCGTTTAATGATGATTTTCAAAACTCTTTTACTATTAGAAAGTTTCCCGATAAATTGAAACTATCTAAACTGACACCTGTTGATAAAAAAGGGGATACAAATGTCCTGACCAACTACAGGCCTGTAGCTATTCTGAATTGTCTAGCCAAATTATATGAATTCATTTTGTCTGATAATATATACTCTCACATAAAACATTAAATAAGTTAAAAAAACATGGTTTTTGTAGAAAAAAGTCAATTGAATAAAATTTAGCAACTTTTGTTAATGAAATACCAACAGCGTTGAAAAATAGGGAACAGGTTGATGTGATCTACACCGACTTTGCCAAAGCTTTTGACAAGGTAAATCACGACATTCTCATTCAGAAACTTTACTCTTTCGGTCTAAGTGGCCCGGTTATACTTTTCATTCCATATTCGGTATTGTGCTGTATAATTTGTCATTTTATACTAATTCAGGAAATAAGTGAATTATTAATTGTTGGAATTGTTATATTTGAAAAACATTCAACTGTGTATATCCCGTATGTTTTTCTCCCAAATAAATAAATAAAACGAACTAACAAATATAAAATAATTCCTCATAGCCCCATACAGATCTAAATCCCCATCATAGAGATTGCCCTGAAAATTTGTGATTGTGAATTTTTAATGGCTATGAAAATAGTCGTAAGATTTAAAACTATAAACGTGGGGCGCATGCAATCAGTATTTGAAGCATGGATAATTCACCTAAGTCAATAACAATTTTATTGCACTGCAAATGATAAGAAGTGTTGTGTGAGTTTTTCCAACGACAGCTACTCTTTTTACTATTTAAATATTCTGTTGCAGGCGCCCCACGTTTTTCGTTTTAAATCCAACAACTATTTTCATAGCTATTAAAAATTCACAATTACGAATTTTCTGGACAATCTCTATGGGGTTTGGAATATCTGTATGGGAATATAAATCATTTAATACTTTTCAATACCTTTTATAAACATGGTACCTATATTGAAAAAACAATAATTATTTGGATGTATGGAACCTGAGAATGAATAGAGTGCTGTTTTCAGAAACTCCCTTAGGTCTACCTCAACTATATCAAAACGTAAATAAACTCCCATTTTACAAGTTCATATTGGTTGGATAATAGTGCATAGTGAAAAAGTACATATCAAGTGTATTCGTCACAATATCTAAATGTAAATAAAATCAAAAGAAAGCTTCGGGAAATATTTACTTTGCGGGAATTCCATCTTATCATTTTTGATGTTGTGCAATATACTGAAAATTTTAAAAAAATAACGCGGGCAAATTTGTTATCAGCGAATTATAATTATGACATAGTCTAAAACATTCAAGATATAATCTAGGAATGTTTTTAATCTCTCTACATACCTTGTCAAAAAAAAACATCAGCAATAGAATTCATCAAGTCTCATGGTTGATATATTTTCCAGATTATTCAAGGTTCCGAACAATTTTTTTTTAAATGACTTCCTCCTATATCGTATTGAATTCACTTTTGACTTGAAAACGCATGGATTACAAAAATCTTTTTTCCACAATTATTGTTTTAATTTTGGTATGTTGATGGGTGAGATAGAAGAAATTATTTTGCTTTCGAATAAAGGCAGCAGCATAAGGTATTTTCCAAAACTGTGACGAAAGTAATATTGAAAATTATGATTCCACGGAAATTTCTTATGGTATTTGATTTTCTCCAGATGATTTTTTGTTGAATAATTGGTTCAATTGAGTTTCAGATTCATCTTGACCCGATTGAAAACTGTCATCGAAAATAACAAACTTATTTGAGACTCTCAATTTGAATTCGAGCAAAAATACCGCATGTCGAATGAAGAATATTATACATATATAGTACATGAAAAAAAAACCAGTTTTTTCAACTGTATTGCAATTGGGCTTTGTGTTCCTATATTACAGATAGAACATTTAGAGATTATCTGATAACCACAAGGAGGTGTCCCGAAACGTATCCTCTACCTAGCATCATCTCTAAATAATTCAATAGTGACAAATGACATCGCAGTGTGAGCAGTTGATCGAATTCCAGTAAGAGTTACAGAAGAATGGTATATTAATTCCAGCATACTCACAAAATGAGGCAAAATTTGGGAGATTTGACTCACACCAGTCCGAATTAACTTCAGCTCAGATTTTTTTTTCACTGTGATAAAACTATTATTTATATATATATATATATATATATATATATATATATATATATATATATATATATATATATATATATATATATATATATATATATATATATATAAATATTGTTATGATTGGTTGGTTATTGATTTTAAATTTGTATATATTTTTTTGAATTTATTTCACAGATTTTAATTTCTGAATCCCTATCATAACAAATGAAAACTCCGGCTATGTTATCCTACCATTCTCTTTCTAAACCTCTTTTTTTTATCCTATCCCAGCTCAGTCAGGTACGCATATGAACATGAGTCAGCTCCATCTCAGCAGTCGGTTCTGTGATCTGTATTGCCGACTTGGCACTAACGATTCGATAAGAAATGCTGTTCAGTGGAAGAAAAGTGTGTAAAACACAGATTGCAGAGAATAAACAAATGGTTGTTTTTATTCAGCTTAAAACCTTAAAACTGTCCTACTCTGCGATGAATACCTTATACTTAAAAGAAACAATAATACGAAATGGTGCAATTTGAATATAAGTGATGATTATTAATAGGAAGAATGTTTAAAATTATGGTCAGTCCTTTAGCATGGAATTTTGATGAATGTTCAGCTTCCTTTTTGTAACTTTGTTCAATCTCTCCCAAACTTGTTATCCTCTCTCATGGCACATCTTTCTTTATTTTCTCACAGATTTTTGAATTTTGTGTCACCTCCTACCTACTTATTTGTTATTCTAATCACTACTAATGATTTTATGAATGAAAGCTAATTCCAAATCTTACATACTATTTACAAATTGGTATAAAATTATATTTTTACAATTTCTGCTATCATTTCTTTCATATATCCTCACTTTTCCCACACAAACTCTTTCGATATCCCATGTATGGATTTCCTGTTGATGTGAATTGTCATACAGGATGTTCAAAACTTATATATAAGTTGATCTTACTTTAGAATGATTTAATTGTGGATTTTCATTAGATATTTCGTTGGTCACATACTTTTGATAATAGAACTACTTCAGGACTGCCCTCTTGATACATATGCACCGACTAGAGCATAGTATAAGATTCTATAATAGTAAAAAGGTTAAGAAAATTGCAAAACAACATAGCATTAACAACGATAACTAGAATACCTGATAATTATAAGTTTAATTATATATATATATATATATATATATATATAGTATATATATATATATATGTATATATATATATATATATATATATATAGGTCCATAAGTAACGGATGAATTCATTTTCTACGTAATGTACAATTTATGAGTAAAATCCTGAAACATGTCACTATTCAATTCTCAAATGTCACTTTTTAAGCATAATTTCATACCTTTCCCCTCAACCTCCTCAAAGTGACAGCAACCACATTGAAAAATTCAAAAAAATCAAGGGTGCGTGTAATTGTTCATTTGAAAGGGTTCTCAATTCTCTAGGAAGCAATAAGGTGTTTTGAATTGCTCATTTTTATTGAAAAATATTACATTTTCAATGTTACTAAGTATACAAAAGAACATGAAACATTTCAAATCAAATGTTCAAACTGAGCGCACATTGCTCCTTGAGAATCATGGAGGTGTTGCTAAAATTCTTATGAAACATTTTGTATCGTTCCCGGGGTGATTTGATTAAGTTCTTGCCTTATTCTGTCTTTTAAACCATCGAAGTTATTCGGTCTGTTGTAGTAGACTTCAGATTATTTGAAACCCCCTTGAAAAAAGTCAAGCGGGGTCAAATCGGGAGAACTGGCAGGCCACTCAATTTCACCGAGTCTGCCGATCCACGTATTAGGAAAAACTTAATTGAGGTACCTACTTACTTCCAACGAAAAATGTGGTGTAGCTCCGTCTTGCTGATATCAAATATCTCTATCAAATTCATTAGGGTTGACATCATCTGGGAAAAGTATCATAAACTCTGGAACTAACAAATTTTGCAAGAAATCCAAGTAACGCGCGCCAGTTGATGTGCTATCAAAGAAATATGGTCTCATAATTTAAGAAATTATAATTCCAGCCCAAACATTCATCTTTTCAGGATATTGAGTATTGGCCTCCAACATCCAATGTGGATTTTCTGTACTCCATTATCTACATTTATGTTTGTTGACTTTTCCATTTGAAATTAATGGTTACCTCAACTTTGAGAAAAAGTGAGAAATAGCAAAATGCTAATAAAATGATCTGAACAATACGTCACTTTAAATTTTTTTGGCAGATCTCACTTGCATCCGTCCGTCAGGCTATGTAATAAGAACATGTAAACATTTCGAAAACATCAAGTCTTCAATTTGTGTTTGTGTACAGTAAGCTAAATTTCGCCTCTATTATATGGAGTCCTCAATACAAAACGTATTTAAACATGCAGAACAAATTTGTCAAATATATTTGTTTTGAATAAAATTTCAATTACAACGGCGACATTGAAAATGCGAGAAAACATATTATATCACTATCAAGTAGAAGAGTGATCTCTGATATTTCATTTTTACACAAAATTATATCAAATTCCGTAGATAATGCTTATATACTGATTCAAATTCAAATCAACGTTTCCATTCGGCCACTTGGAACTAACCACTTGTTCCGCATACCATTTCGGAGAACTAATTCGTCTCAAAACTCTCCTCTATGTAGAATTGTTCGAAATACTAACATGTACACTGATCAAATCGATATTTCGCTTCGTCAGAAAAAATAATGTTTTTATAGATGACGGATCATCGTGTCATCTATTTCCCATGATTTCTCAAAATTTCTGTCAGCAATCAGGATCATCCTCGTTAAGTTCTTGAACCAGGTTTATTTTATATGGGTGGTATTTTCCTTTTTTTATAAGGGCAATATGGACATTTTACTAACATCATTATCGGCGGAAATTCCCTTCAATTCAATTCAAAATATACTTTATTGTCATGAGTAGAATAACACTTGCTGACAAAGCTTGTTAAATATAAAATGAAAATTAGTTACAAATAACAATATACAGGGTGTCCCAAAACTCAACGTCATCCTTTGGAGGTCTGATATATATATATATATATATATATATATATATATATATATATATATATATATATATATATATATATATATATTTATGAAGAAAACCGTTTAATTCGATTTTTCTATGACTTGAGACGTCGTATTATTGAAGCAGCTTTCCAAATAAGTGCCGAAGGAAGTACACGATGAATAAAAAGATCGTTTTTAAAAAGAAGCCACGCTTGCATTCGACTTGGTGGCGGGCAATTTGAACACATTCTTTAATTTTTTTTGTCTTTTCATTTAGTTGCCAATAAATACCTGTCACTTCAATTTACCAAGTGTTTTCATTCTAATTCCTAATTATTGAAATAATTCCACAATGAGCTCGTATTGTAGTAAACTAGGAATATATTTTTTCCTCAAGTGGAAGATAGTGAATGTTGTATCATGTCAAAAACTACACTGAATGAGCAATTTTTTTGAATAACTTGCCAGGCTCGCGTGGTGATTTTGTTTACAGTATGAAGAGTCTAAGTAAGCTAATAAAATAAATTAAGTCGTGAATCGGGCAAACATGTTTTTTTTTCTCCAAAGGTATTGCAACAATATTTTTATTTTGGATTGTAATCAATAGAAGGGTTATTACAGGTTGCATAACGAATATTAGAATCTTGAACTATGAAGTTTTGTACCTGCGGCACTCGAAATACTGATCAGAAGTTTCGATTTTCACGAAATTCATAGAAGTGCCAATATCTCCAAAACTATAAATATTTTACTGAGGTCATATTGTGATATTCTGGTCAGTCATGAGCTATACTATCAGCCCTACAAAGGATGATGTTGAGTTTTGGGACCCCCTGTATAGAGAGCAATACATATCAAATAATTTGAATAAGACTTTCAGACTTGTGCAGTTCCAGTTCGCACGTAACATATAATAATATAATTGTTACGGACATCTAAAAACATTTCTGTTCACATACCAAATCCTGAAATTATCCTCAGTGGATAAATCGAAATAATTCTAAAAATTATTCATCCAAGTTGTAGAATGGCGTATCTGTGAGTAATGCCTTAAATTTAAATCTGAAATTTTTATTGCATGTAATTATTTTAGTTTCTTCTGGCAAGTGTTTGTATATTTCAATCCCTGTATATATAATTGAGATCTTGATCATAATAGTACGGGGTCCGCTGTAATAAAAGGTTCCTGCAAGTGCCCCAAAAAATTATGTCATCTCGTAGGTCGGATTCAATCAGATGCTGAAAAGGCTCTAATGGAAAGACCAGAGATTGCATCAAAACGGGTAAAGTTTTTGAGAGAGTATGTTAATAATGCTGCATGTGATAGTCCCTTAGATGTGCGTTTCCTTGATAAAACGTGGATTTTTCAAGATGGAAGTAATACATTGCAAACCTGGAATGACGATGATGTAAAATCTATGCGGAACGAAAATAGCTCAGAAGGCGAGCGATACATAATTGTTCATGCGGGAAATAAAGATGGATTTATTGATGGTGCCGGTCTTATATCTTCAAGTTGAAACAAAAATGCTGGTCACTATGATAATATGAATTCGGATTGGTTTGTTTTGAAAATATGAACAGGATGTTCATAAAATCAAATGTGGAATCATCTGCGACTGAAAAATAAACTTTAGTCACTATCTTCCATCGTTCAAGATAACCTCTTGTATTCATGTTGAAAAGGGAAACTTTCTCAATTGGGAATGTTTCTCTTTTCAATATGAATTCGGAATTATTAAAAAAATGGATGGCAGAACAATGGTCGTTGAGACTTCAGAAACCATCATTGATAATCATGAATAATGCAAGGTATCATTCGAAAAGAAATCATACAATGGCTGCAAACTAAAAATATACGCATTACTCAGTGCGCCTGGGATTCAATTAGGGCAAAATATGCTGTTCTGGCGGATGCATACCCTAATTCAGCAGCAATGCTTCTGACAGAACAGCATGTAGATGCTATTTTCTTACACATATTTGTTACATGGTCACTAAACATAAACTTGTGATCGATGTGTTATCCTTAAAACGTTGTTGTTGTTTTATTTACAGTTACTTCATTAACAAGTTCTAAATTGTGGATATTGCATTGAAAAGTATGTATTTGTTTTCTTGATATTGAGAAAAAGGAGATTTGTTTCTCACCCATCTTCAATAATTTGAATGTCCTTTGTTAGGTTCTTATGTTACTTGTTATAATAGTTCTCTTCTTGCCATAGTATGGTGGCGTCATCTGCAGATAGTGGGATTGTACCCTTCATACCAAGAGAAGCCATATCATTGACATAAAGCAAGAACAATAGAGGTCCTCGTACCGACCCTTATTGTGGCACTCCATGTTAAATATAGAAATAGGGTGCATATGAGAGCTCATTTGAAAGGGTTTTCAATTCTCTAACACGAATCTGAATTCAAAACGCGGCCATTTCAAATACTTTCGGAGGACAAACGAATGATGTTTTTCAGCGCTATTTTCGGCTATTGAAAACACTCAACACTCGTATTTCTCCAACCAAAGCCCACATACTCCCGAAATCAGGTGTTTATTGCACGTAAGTCTGCCGTTGTTTGACATTTCACCTTTTTTTCACAATGAAAACTACATACATAATTTCTACTATTGTAGACCGATTTTTATTTTCACGATGTTTCCAGTCTTTCTCATACAAAGTTGTGTTTTCTGGACCAAAATTGTCGTTTCGTTGACACATTTACGTACTTCCCCAGATACCAATAAGAATGAAATAACTATCTATTCCGATTGCTACATCAATCTTAAGCTTCATAATGAAACATTTTTAATTGAGGTATCAAAAATTGCAGACTATTTCATGGGGTTGAAGTGGCTATCAAGCGATCCTAAAGCTGTTTTGATATGTGTAGAGTATTGATTGAGTTATTTTAACGAGGCTGAATTATTGAAAGAACTGTTCATTACACTATTTGAGAAATTCAATGGAAAAATATCTCCCCATTCCTCATCTCCTATTTTGGCAGACAAAGAATAAAGGATGATGGAATGTTCAAAATACGTATGGAAGAGCTTGGGTGTTCGATTGTAGGAACAAACTTCATTTTGACATGGATATAACAATATTTCAATAATCGTTATTTGTATTCAACATTATGGATAGAAACAAAAACGTTGACGGGTCCAATCAGAAGAGGTAGAATTCAGAAAATACTGCTGACAAATGGATGACGTTCTAAGCTGACATATATGGCTTGTTTGTCCTGTCACAAATTCGCAGCTTTTAGAATATTCAATTCGTGAGGGCACATGTCGTTGCGAACGGACATGCGGAGAGCGCATTTTTGGAATGATATTTTTATCGATGGAGATTTCACGTTGTATTTTTATGTTATTTTGTTTTGGTCATTTCTTCAAATGAATTTTTAGTTTAGGAGCTCAGTTATCAAGACTAAAAAGGTCCATTTTATCTTTTTCTTTTCAGTTTCTTTTTTAATCGGTTTCATTTTTTATAAAAAGTTTTCATTTTCATTTTTCTACCTAAAATCTACCAGTTGCCACCTACTCAGTTTGGATTACTTTCAAAATACTCACCCACCATACTTGAACTATTAACTGTTATATACTATAACTAGCTGGTACCAGAGACTTCGTCCTTGTTGAGCTTTGTTTTCTTTGTGACGACTATTACAAATTTACTAACCACTTGAGTTACGGAATTTTTAGAAATACTGAAACACTTTTTTTCTTTTTTTTGCAACAAATACCCCAAATACCAATTTTCATGACCCTAACTTCAAAACTAACGGAAACCTTACACAAACTTTTGCCACCCTAGGCTTTGCATTCATTAAAACACTGAAACCTGTATTTCTCTATCCCTTACAGAAACCTCAATACTAATTTTTATGACCCTAGTTTGAAAACTAACCCCCATTGCAAACTTTTACCCCAATTTCATATGGGGTTTGAATTTCTAAAAACACTGAAATACATATCCCTTCTATTTGTAACGAACACTTCAAAAACCAATTTTATGACCTCAACTTGAAAACTAACTATACAGACTTTCAATCCCCATTTCACCCCTAGGGTTGAATTTTCGAAAACCCTGAAACACATGCATCTCCATTTGTGAAGACGAGCTGAAATACTAATTTCCATGACTCTAATTTCAAAACCAACTGTACTTCCACTTTCACCCCCCTTTTCACCCCTTTCTCATCCATATTTTCACCACTTTAGAGATGGAATATCAAAAAAAATTGTTGTCAAAGTTTTAGCTCTTAGGTCCAGCGGTTTGCTGGGCGTTGATCGTATATCAGTCAATCAATAAGTCAGTTGGTCAGGACATGTATTTATATATACTACCCCAAACACAAGGTAGCTGCTGTGCACCATTGAGGAGATCCCTCGACTGAATTAACTCCAAGCCTCCATTATGTTGTAGTGTCATCAGAACTACATATGTGCGCCAAGTTTCAACAGAATCGGTCCCCAGGTGTAAAATCAATGGAGCATCCCTTATTTTGCTACTTAGGGACCAACCTCGAAGCATACCGTATACAATAAGACACTTCACGAACGCCAAAACTCTCTTGAACCTATATTATGCATTCATATATAGTAGATTAAATTTTGCATCAATTGTTTGGAATCCCCAATATGCCACATATCAGCATTGAATCGAAAGCATAGAAAACAAATTTGTGAAACAACTAGCCCGTAAATCAGATATCCCAATATTGAACAGCAACTATAGTCTAATTCTGAGAAAGTACCCCATGTTGTCTCTCACCGATAGAAGAAGTATGTCCGACCTTCTAATGATCTACAAAATATTCAATAACCGTAGTGATTGTTCTGAACTATCGTCCAAAATATCCTTAAGTACACCCAACAGAGATTTAAGGAAGCACGAAACTTTTAATACACCATTTAGAAAAACAAATTCTGGATTAAACTCTCCCATTTGTAGAATGGTGAGAACTTTCAATAGCCACTGTAATGACATCGCAATATTCAGGCTCTCATTTCTTAGGTTTAAAAACTACGTGAAATCCATGTTCTGCCTTCGTTTAACCTAATAATGGTTATTTTCACTTCAATATAAGCAATTCTCATTTGAATTGTTTATATATTATTCACATTGTACATAGGTATATTGTCACTTTATTCATATTTATTCATATTTGTTCATATTTATTCATATTTAATCACATTTATTCTCATTTGTTCATATTTATTATATAATACATCATTCATAATGTTTATCTTGTAAGTTATTTCAGCTCACTATTCGATTACTATTAGATTACCTAAAAAGAGGATACTCGTTGGATTTATCTGTTTGTATCCCTACTTTGTAATAAATAAATAAATAAATTAAAGTAGAATAATCTAAATCGGATAACCCAGTACAAAGTTATGCGTGCTGGAATCGGTTAAGAAGAAAGAAATTCAGTGGGTGAACTAACAATCATCCCCCATTTTCCTACCCTTAGGAATGAAATCATCAAAATTGGACTACTCTGTAAAATGTTATGCTTGGTCATACATTAAAAAAATATACGCGTCGACTAGAGAACCTCCTCCTTTTTTTCGTCGGTTAACCTGTCTAACAGCATCTAATAAACACAGAACGGAAATGTATTTCTCAATTTTTTATTATTGGTGTACAACTCAGTGGAAAACATTCTCAATAAATGTTGTGGAGCTCAAAAAGTTGCATTAAATGAATTGATATGAAAATGAATATTGGATAATTTGATATAGTCTTGCAAAAGCCGCCATTTTGAAAATAGGGAAAATAATATTACGATGCAAGATCAGCTGAGAATTCTTTCGGAATCAGAATCGAATTCATCACCACTTTCCTGAAAAATACTACTTTCTCTCATCTCTCTTGGAATCTGCCCCATATTTGCAATAGTTATTGGACTTGAATCAAGCAATTTCCACATGAATTCATCTCCGGCTCCTCTAACGTGAAAGTGATGGAAATTTCATAATTCCACTTCATAAATTATGAAAGATATTGGAGTGTTTGGATATCGAAAAATGTTCACCTTCGCCTACTAGTATTTTATTTTTCATGAAAAATCGATCGTTCCATCTACCCTGGCGTGTAGTGCATACAACTCAGGTAGACATTAGTGAAATCTAAGACGCATTTTCAGAATCAGGATCTTGCAAGTTTCAGAATTATAACCCAATAATTAAGAACGATAAAAAGTCGTGAAGTTGAGACGTTCCTATTCTACTTAAAATCAATGGGATCAAAATAAAGTTAAAATGTTTTCGTATGGTGAAGTAGGCAATAAATCATTAGTGAGACCTGACATATACGTCTAAGCCCTTTGAACTTGCTTGAGATATAAGTTCTTGCGGCACGCCCAGAGACGCCGTTGAATAAGCTGCGACTAACGTTACAGAGAAATTACTTACACTAGAGAAGGACGGTCAATAAGATGTACTTCCTATTAAAAACAGATGGTTCAACAAAGAGGGACTCGAAATCAACTTGGAAATTGCCTCATTTTGAATGTGTTAATCCTTTTGGTGTATTTGTGAAGTGATGTGAAATGGCTCATCGTAAAATTTTGAACGAGCAAGTATGGGATGGGATAACTGAAAATTATACCAAAATATTTCACATCTTCTAACCAATGCACCCCTGTGGATTCAGATAGTAAATGGGTAGACAAGTCTTGAAAGCCCGGGACACAAATTTCCCTGGCCCTCGTGCGGTGTTAATGACGTAATCAATATGGCCACCAAAGTTCTGCGACATCATTTCCCTACATAACTCGAGTTTGTATTCTGATAACAACCTACATTGTTAGTAATTAATAATCAGAAGAAAACGCGCTTTCCAACGGCATATCTGACATCATTGTTCAGGTTCATGATACCAGAAATATTTGTAACTTAAAAAAATTTTCAGCAACTGTTTGTGATGGTATAGAAGAAATATATTTATACGTATATAGTCATATATACGAAAGGTAATATTCTGATGAACAAAAAAGTTCAGGGCACGTTTTCAGCTACATGTATCGGATTCCAAGGCCAGGAAAATTTGTGTCCCGGACTCTTTAGACTAGTCTACCCGTGTATTATCTTTATCCAAAGGGGCGCATTGGTTGCCAGATGTGAAGTTTTTTCAGCTATCAAACCCCACTAGTACGAAACTTATGTTAAATGTTTTGTAGTATTTCCAAAATAAAAAAGAGTCTTCCATTGAAAACATTCCTGTTATCAATTGTGCAGCTGATGCATTGGAATTGATCCCCAGTACAATTTCTGAAATACGGCACGCAGGCACACGTGAAACAACTGTAGGTATTTTTTTACGGTTTCAACAAATGCTTAATGTAATGGTTTGATTTTATAAGGTCCCTGCAGAGAGCAAAGCTTCCGAAACACGAGATTTGCCTGGAGGAGTTGAATCTGCGATACGTACAGCTATTTATTCCATGATAGAGAATGAACGATTCATAACTAGAGAAAACCTACGACAAGAACTACTAAATAGACAGAATATAGAACTCTGTATCACAGCATTAGGTATAATTTCAAAGGGTCTAGGTTTTCGTTTCTCAAAAGATAATGGTAGGAAGGGTATAATGGGAAGATCAGAGCTTGCATCAAAACGGGAAAAGTTTTTGAAAAAATATGAAACTAATGCTGCATGTGATAGTCCCTTAGATGTGGTTTTCCTGATGAAATAAGGATTTTTCAACATGGAAGAAATACATTACAAACCTTGAATGGCGATGATGTAAAATACGTGCGGAACAAAATTAGTTCGGAAGGTAAACCATACATAATTGTTCATGCTGGAAATAAAGATGGATTTATTGATGGTGTCGGTCTTATATTTTCAACTGAAAACAAAAGCTGATTACCATGATATTATAAATTCGGAATTATTCAAAAGGTGGATGGCAGAACAATTGTTATCGAGTCTTCAGAAACCATCATTGATAATCACGGATAATGCAAGGTATCATTCAAGACTTCTAGTGAGAATTCCAAGTTTCCAGTCGACCAAGGATGAAATCATACAATGGCTGCAAACTAAAAATATTCGCATTCCTAGGCGCGCTTTCAAATGTGATCTGTTAGAGATTGTACAGCCATTTAAGCCTAATCAAATAGCATTTGCGACTGATGAATTCATCATAATTTACTTTGTTACAATATAAAGCTAAAAAATCTATAATATGGTTTCATTTTTATAACAGTTATAGGAGTTTAATAATTCTATAATCCAATTTCCTGAAATCGATTTACTTCTGTTAACAAATTCTATTATTTCTGTCATAATTAGTTTCCACACTAGTTCAATAGGTTATTAAATTATCCTTGAATATTCTCTTCACAATTCCAAATCCTGTTTTACTGGTTATTTACTTGTTCGTATCCGAGTTGGGTCCCAAACCATATCCACTTACCTGCCTTTAAAACGATGTGGGCTAAATTGAATATGAAGATATGTTGAAAATTGAAAAAATTTTACCTTGTTGCCGCACTTCCAAATTGCTTACATTATATAGGGACATATGTAGGAGTACAAAAAAATTACCTATACAAATTCAAAACTTTATTGAATTCTTTATTACCTATAAAAACACCACTAACTAATTTAAAACTAAAAAGCAATCCAAAAATATGATAACATAAAACAAAAATGAAAAAATAACATTATTTCATACATTTTGGCTTCAAAACGATATGCTATCGTTTTAACAAATTCAAGTTTGTCTATCTTATTTTCACGTAGTTCCTGAATTTTTGCATCAATAAACTGCCTTTATAATTTAGTTTTTTGGCTCTGTTCTTCCGTAACGCTGGCAACACTATTCATTCTTACATAGGTTTCCAGTTGAAAATCTTATAACACTTTTATAAATTGGTGATTATTTGGGTAGGCTGAATAAAAAGATGAATTAAATTGATGATGAAAAGACTCGCGAGCATTAGTCGTGTGCTGAATGTATGACGAGTGTTCAGCCCACACTTGGGGAGGAAACGTGAAATTTCCATCAATGTAATTATCGACTAAATAATATGGAAACTCAATAACTAACTAAGGTAAAATTGAGGCAAAATCAATACCAAAACAATCACCTACATCCTCTGGGGGTAAAAATAGTAACCCAAAAATATATGTCTAATATTTAGTTATTTCTGATGCTTCATTTTGTTCTTTATATTCGGATGACGAATCAAGTTAGTGTATTTTTCTATACCATGCCTGGCATAAGTGAAATCTACATGTTTTACTTTAGAGAGATGAAATACCTACGTAATAGCGGAATGAATAGCATATTCAAAATCTACAGTAATGTTTCGTGATTAGAAGTGTGGCAATTGGGAACATAAAGTATTTAAAAAAAAATCGAAGATCAATTTGTAGGTGCTTTGTGACTTATTAGGCAATAAGCAAAATACTAATGGAATGTAATGGCCATTCTTTAAACCGTAAATTGTAAAAAGTTGTACAAAACTTTTTGGACAATTATGTAGGAATTGTGCCCTTCAAGTTAATTGGAGATCTGCTTCAGCAGGAACAAGGTCCTTGTTCCCGCTAAAACAAATCTCCAATTTTGGACAATATTGAAAGGTTCCATCAATATACCAATCCAAAACAATTGTATATTAGTGCCCGTTGAAAAAATAACAATATGATTGACTTTGTCATTTAGCAAAAAAAAAACATTTTGCTTTGTCTTTACCTTGTTGGCTTCTACCACTTCTTGAAGCTCTTGGACGGTTTTGGGAAGTCTACACAAAATCGATGTTTTGGCGTGATGAACGTTTTTTCTTGCTCTGGTAGTGTCATGTGTTGTTACTGATTCAAGATTGGATTTATATAATTCTTGATGTATTAGGTTTTCTGCAGTTGTTTTCACGAAGGCTTTGCAAAAAGATGTTAGTAGGAGATTCAAGCCGGTTCTGGGTCTCCCCCCACCACTATGACGTCACGTGTGACCTTGAATAGTTGCAGGTGTGCAGTGTGTGTGTGTTTGACCTTGAGATTTGACTTTGAGATTTGTCATTGAGTTTTGATATTGGGTTTGGTCGACTTTGAGATTCGACTTCAGTTATGACCTTGAGATTCATAACATTAAGTTTTGAGTTTGAGATTTGACCTTGAGTTTTGATGTTGGATTTGTTTCGGCAACCAAAAGATTTGATCTCGATGTTTGTTTGACCTTGACTAATGTTGTGGTGTAGGCATACATATTCTGTGTAGTCATGACCTTCATGAATCCTTACACTCTCCAAGCGAGGAGGGTGTTTGTCCTGTGAGAGAGTTAAGAGTTAACTGCGAGTATTGATGAGTGTGCTGATGGTCAAGTGCGCAATGACCTTCACACCCCCATCTACTGGAAATGGGGTGGGATGTCTCTTATAAAATGTGTGGAGTCGTTGATGAGAAATCAGATGTTAGATAATATCATCAGAGTGAATACAGAGTACGAGAAGTTCTCAATTCAGTGAGTGTATTTTTAAAAGG